>CM022757.1:2752017-2807017 GCA_012411365.1 Ameiurus melas | reverse complement strand
TTAAACCTTATTAATGACTCATATTGGGAAATTCCTGTATGGACCCATGCTGCCTTCCTCTCACACGCATGGAATGAGTTTTAATCAAGGGGGGAAGGGGGGGAGAGTGATGTCATTCATTTAAAGAATTGAATATTAGCATTTCATGTCGACATGAACTTTGAAGCAGTGTCAACTAAACTAAGGAAGCTTAAGAAGAATACAGTAATATTAGTCTACAATTACTCTACAGTATGTATTATCAACCAACCATCACCTTCTTGCTTTCTTTCTTGATGGATGGATTGATGAAAGGATGGATAAATGGATGGCTTGATTAACTGAAGGATGGATTGATTTTCCCTCGGTTATTCCTCAAGTACGCTCGCAGAAATCCATCCATCCATCCATCCTTCAATTCACGTTTCTTACTTCTTTCAACAAGGAGCTGCAATGACTTTTCTTGGTTATGTCTTTGCCATCCATCTAGAAATCCATCCATCGATCTGTCCATCCATCTATCCTTGCATTAATCCATAAAACCGTCAATCCATCTGGCCACCCATCCATCTATCAATCTGTCCATCTTTCTTTCTTTCTCACACAAGTAATTGTGTACAAACTCTTATCTTGGGTATGCCGTTGCCATGCATTTAAAAACGAATCCTTTCATCCATCAGTCCATCCACTCACCTCGCCTTCCATCAATCAATCCATCCATGGATCCATCCATTCACCCACCTATCCATGGGGGCGATACACAGGGGCAGCTGTGGATCAGGTAGTAGAGCGGGTTGTCCACTAATCGTAGGGTTGGCGGTTTGATTCCCAGCCCACGTGACTCCACGTACCAAAGTATCCTCGGTGGAAGACACTGAACCCCAAGTTGCTCCCGATAGCAAGTTAGAGCTTTGCATGGCAGCTCTGCTAATATTGGTGTGTGAGTGTGTGTATCAATGGGTGAATGAGAACCAGCATAAAGCGCTTTGGATAAAAGCGCTATATAAGTGTAGACCATTTACATCCATCCATCCATCCCTCCAGCTAAAGTAACACTGGATACTGGAGTCCATTATTTAAAAACAAATTAACATTGTTGTTTTAATGTACTGAAGTATTTTGTTACAGAACTGGAAGGTTATGTCAGGGTTGGTTGTTGTTTCCAAATGATAAACGGATTTCTTCATATCTTGTAATATTAATTGAATGTCATCGTTTCATTGGAATGACTTTATTTCTTTCAGGTCACCCACTGGCACAGCCCGTACTTCTACGCCTACTTCCCTTCTGCCAACTCTTTCCCTGCATTACTAGCAGACATGCTGTCAGGGGGAATCGGCTGCCTTGGGTTCACCTGGGTATTGACCTTTTTTCCACTCTCATCAATCCATCCATCCATGGTTTTTTTTTTAATCTTTGTTTTCTTACTTTCACAGCAGATTTGTCATCTCTGTAAAAGTTCATGAGTTGTATTGTCTCTTCTTTTTTTATGGCAACCATCCATCCATCAATCCATACTTCTGTTGTCATTTACTTATTTATTTATTTATTTATTTTGAACTTCCTCCTTCCTGATGCGTGGTCTGTTCTGTCTCAGGCTGCGAGTCCGGCCTGTACTGAGCTGGAGACAGTGATGCTGGACTGGCTGGGGAAAATGCTGAAGCTGCCCGAGGAGTTTCTAGCAGGAACGGAGGGCAAAGGAGGAGGTGTGATTCAGGTGAGCACCCAAAAATTCAAGGTTACGTCAGAGAAAAGTTATTAAAGTTATGCTCAAGGAGGACTTGACACTTTAAACCTTTATCGAGGACATTCTGAAGCAGTGATATTCGACTTGTTTTTCAGGTTATGCGAAATGTTTGTTGTTGGTTTTTTTTGTCACAAGACATGTTCATAGGAGTCTTGCAATTAAAGTATGTGCTATTAAATACAAACCTTTAGTTTAGAGAAAGTAGAAATAGTTTAATACGATATTACATTTGCTATTACGTTAGTAAATGTCCAGAATATAAAAATCAGAATGGCCAGACTGGTTCAAGCTGATAGGAAAGCTGTGGCAAATCAATCGATCACTCTTTACAACCGTGGTGAGCAGAAAAGCATCTCAGAGCATGCAACACATCACACCTTGAGGGGGATGGGCTACAACAACAGGATGTGTTGATTCATTTTCTACAACAGCAGCTGTGACTGTAGTTCCGACTGCATGGTAGATCACAGATCTACATTAATCCGCTCGTTCTAATGCTTCATTGTTTTTATAATCACTTACACAGGGACTCTTAATGGTGGCTGCTCCTAGTTTGTACTTGTTGATATGGTAAAGGAGAAGTTTAACTAGTATAACTGCTTTGTAACACTCGGAAGCTTTGTGGTTTCTCGGTAACCTGACAAACTGAATATTTTTCACAGAGGAGAGAGATACAGCTAAAGTTACAGAAAGAGACAGTCTTAGAGAGGCAGACAGATAAAGAGAGATGCAGAGACAGAGAGAGAGACAGGTAGGCAGAGAGAGAGAGAGAGATACAGGCAGGCAGAGAGAGAGAGAGGCAGGCAGGCAGTGTGAGGGAGAGAGAGAGAGACAGGCAGGCAGAGAGAGGCACAGGCAGAGAAGGCAGGGAGTGGGGCAGAGAGAGAGACAGATAGACAGATAGGCTGGCGGATAGAGAGTGAGACAGACAGACAGGCAGGCAGAGAGAGAGAGGGACAGAGAGCGAGGCAGAGAGACAGACAGACAGACAGATAGGCAGGCAAAGAGAGAGAGACAGGTAGGCAGAGAGAGAGAGAGATACAGGCAGGCAGAGAGAGAGAGGCAGGCAGGCAGTGTGAGGGAGAGAGAGAGACAGACAGGCAGGCAGAGAGAGAGGGGGCGGGGACAGGCAGAGAGAGGGGCAGGGAGTGGGGCAGAGAGAGAGACAGATAGACAGATAGGCTGGCGGATAGAGAGTGAGACAGACAGACAGACAGGCAGGCAGAGAGAGAGAGGGACAGAGAGCGAGGCAGAGAGACAGACAGACAGATAGGCAGGCAAAGAGAGAGAGACAGGTAGGCAGAGAGAGAGAGAGAGTACAGGCAGGCAGAGAGAGAGAGAGGCAGGCAGGCAGTGTGAGGGAGAGAGAGAGAGACAGACAGGCAGGCAGAGAGAGAGGGGGCGGGGACAGGCAGAGAGAGGGGCAGGGAGTGGGGCAGAGAGAGAGACAGATAGGCAGGCAGAGAGAGAGACAGATAGACAGATAGGCTGGCGGATAGAGAGTGAGACAGACAGACAGGCAGGCAGAGAGAGAGAGGGACAGAGAGTGAGGCAGAGAGACAGACAGACAGATAGGCAGGCAGAGATAGACAGACAGACAGGCAGGCAGAGAGAGAGAGAGACAGACAGACAGAGCGCAAGACAGAGATAGGGAGAGAGAGACTGATAAACAGGCAGGTAGAGGCAGAGAGGTTGACACAGAGAGAGAGAGAAAGAGACACTTGGAAGAGAGAGAGAGAGACGCGAGGTAAAAACGTGTGTCATTCTTCTGTAAACATGGAGTGTGTTGTGACTGAAAGATAATCAACTTTGCGGTGGTAGCATTTGCTCTGCATCACGCCACCCTGTCATTGATTATTTCTCTAAAACAGCAAGCTCCCCACGTGTTTGTTTCCTAATGTCAAAATCAATACTGTTTCACCTTGAGCCACTTTCCCTTAACACCTTGTTTGATTGTGACACCGAGGACCCAGCAGATGCTTTCCTTTTACCCGCCCTGAAGAAATCCATCAAGAGCTGGAAAACGGTGTCTGCTCACTCGAACGACAATTTGTTTTTCCGTCTGCTGTAAATTGGCTTTTACCGCGTCAGCTTTGGACGAGTCACGGCGACATGAGATGAGCACAATTTACCTTAATGTCCGAGTTAGACGTCACGCACCTGGATCCGTCTGGATGACGGATCTTTTTTATTGAGGTGCGTGAGTGTGTGTTCTCCTCCTCCAGCTTGTGTTTTGTCCTTTTCAGTGATGTTCACTATGGTAACAAACAGCCCTCACTTCCTGTCTGTGTGATTGAGGGGGTTGGGGCTGTAAATGATGCTTGATGACAGAGATGGTCAGAGAGTGGCAGGCGTGGTGATTAAATTTACATGTAAATAACATCAGGCGGATGTGTGCTATGCTCCATGCTACACGCTTCGGTGCTTGCCTCAATGTTAACTGTTAAGTGATGACCTTTGGCTACAGGGATTTATTCTTCCCTGATTATTTCATGTCCTTGAGTTATTTATCATCATATGAATATCAGAGGTCAGATTAGACCGATACAGAACTTTTTGTTTGTTTGTGGCATGCTACTGATTCGCTAACACGAATAGGGTTGAGTTTAGGAACTTGCTGCGGCGTAGTGGTTTGATTTGAGAAAGGCATGGAAAGAGTTATTACGGTTATTGACATACAGTATAAAAGCAGACTTTTATAGCACTTGAGCGCGGTGATTAGTGTAAGTAGGGTAATTAGTACTGTGTGAAAAACACAGTAGCATGCCATGGGTCGTAAAAAAAAGTGCTGTTCTACACAGTTTGAGTAAACGGAATCACCTAGTGCCTACTGATAAAAATGTGACGCACGTTATTGCGCAATAGATGCGGCGAACCCATTTTTAATGAAGTCGTATTAAACCTGCAATTCAATTCCGCTTTTATTTATAATGACACTTTTAACTAGTCCCTACAAATTGTATTTGTGAGTGTTGAGGCGAAAAATGCTCGCATTTGTCGTTTTAGGTGTTGACGAGGGGTGATGACGTCACACGACGCGTCTTGGTGCGATCCTGCGGTAATTTCGAAAAATCGCAAGCTCCTGTGAATATTGCGGAGTTTCCTTGATTTTGTGTTCGTTTCTGCGATCCGCGAAATCGCTAAATCCTGGAGGGATGGATTAAAATCCAGATTTAGATTTACATAGCTTTGCTTTAAAATGAAGGTCTTAAAATCGTATGTACAATTTCCATACGATACACTTCCATGAATAAAGGAAATCTTTGTTACTGGACAAGCCAATTCACTAATGCAATCAACACAGGTGGCATGCATTTCTGTAATTAATATGCGTTTATAGGAAAAAATAATCCATGGCAGGATGATGTGATGCCTCACAATGAGGAGCAGAGTTCCGTTTACCAGCATGAAGGATTGTTTTCCTATAACAGCATGTCCCGCACATGTTTTATTATTGCTTCCACTGTACCATAGCAGTGGAACGTCCACCATACCAGTCCGTGCGAACGAGCTGAAATGATCATGAAGAAAACCCTTGACCCAGAACTACTAAGTCCAAGCTGCTGTTGCAGAAAATTTATCAACACCCTCTGACTCAAGAATCAGAATGAAGAATTCAACCTCGCTGTGGTCTAAGCATGGTTATAATAGGTGACTGATTTAATTTCACCTGAAGTCAAACGTAGGCCAGTTGTTCCTGGAGTCCAATGTTGCATTACAGGATGTGTGCGCGCGTGATCAAACCGAATCGGGTGTTAAAAATCTTCGATCGCACCTTTACTAAAGAATGCACTCTGATTGTAGCTAGTTCAACGTCGTCATTGGATTTAGTGTCACGAAGCAGTGCTCATCTCACCTTCTGCTGTAGTAATTAGGTGTGTGTGCGTGTGTATGTGCTTTTTGCTAAAAGACAGGGATCAAAGAAAAGGCCTGGCTCACAGCCAGCTGATTCAATATGTGTCAATGGTGCTTGAACTGGGTGCAGCTCCCAACTTACTGATGGAGAATTGTCGTGTGTGTGTGTGTGTGTGCACTCACCTTCTTCATTGGTGCTTTTGTAATAGACTTGCTGATTAATCATCAGCGATCAATACCCTGCAGGAAATGACTAATTCTCGACTAGGTTTGAAGTTTGAATCTCAAAATACTATCCAACGTCAACAAATGTAATGTCCTGATGTCATCTGGCCTTAACTAATCCTGCAAGATTAATGTGTGTGTGTGTGTGTGTGTGTGTGTGTGTGTGTGTGTGTGTGTGTGTGTTGTAAATTGAATAATTTCTAACTCATGGCTGAATAAGTCCTCTTAGAAGTTATGAGACATTTTATGTAATAAAGGTTATTATTGTTTAGAATACATTTATTGATATTATGGCACGAAATTTATTATGGAAGAAATTTTTTAGCAAACCTTATGGAAAATCACAAGCATTCCGTTTGATCATCCGTTTTTCATGTGTGATAATGTGAGAGATTTGTGATCACGCGGGGGAGGCGAAGGGGGGGAGTAGGACGACCAGTGTGAGGTTGCATTTCAGATTTGTTACGCTCTGAAATGTGAACGCGAATGAAACGAAACCCATAATATCATGTAAACCATGAGGGGGGAAATGTGGAAATAAATGAGTTGTGTAAAAATTGTATATAAAAAAAATACATGTTGAAAAAAAATAATTGGAAATGTGGGGGAAAATGAAACATAAAAAATCATGACACAAGGAGATAAATATGTAAAAAAAAATCCTTGAAAATACTTAAATCATGAAAAAAAACGCATGAAAATAAATTAAAATGTGAAATCAAATGATTAATAAAAAAAAATTGTGTTTCCGAAAACAAAATCACGTGGAAATGAATAAATCGTGTAAAGAATCACATGTAAAAAAAAAAAAATAAGAATTATAATATTTTTTTAAATCACACAAATGAATGATGATAATTTTATTTAGTGAATTTAATCACACAGTAATAATGTGTTTTTTAAAAAATCATTTGAAAATAAATGTATGATGAGAAAAATCACTGGAGAAGAAATTCATTATTTGTAACATTATTGTATAACAGTAAATGTGAATTGTGAAAATATATATTTTTTAAATCAGGCAAAATTTAAATGAATCATGAAAAATCATGTGAAAATAAATGACAATAAATGAAAAATACGGAAGGAAAAAAGATGTCTGAGTTTTTAGAAACCGCATGTGAAAAGTGCCTGAAATGTAAAACGTGACATGGAAATTATGTTTCAGCATCGTTAAATGAAACTTTAGGATATTCAGGGCTGCATAATGCCAACATATCTATTACATAAGTATAATTTCTATCAGATAGGATCGGGATTGTTACGAAACCGGCTCGATGCGGAAGCAATTGCAGATGAATGTCTTTATTTGCGACCAGAACTTAACAAACACGGATCGCGGTCTAAATTGGAAAATCTATAATCGAGGTACTAAACATGAGACTAGGTTCAAAGCATCGAACAAACACATGGCACGATAACACGACCGCTTAGCATCAAGGTAGTTGATAAACATTAAACTGGAATTGTGTCATGAAACAAGAACAGGACATGGAAACATTACCGCTTAGCATCTAGGTAGCTAACACATACATGGAGTCTATACATTTATTTCTTGAACTAAGGTCAAACACAAAACGAGGTCGAAACATTAAACTGGAATCGTGGCATGAAACGAGAACAGGAGATGTAACCTTAACCATATTGACATCTATATTACAGCTTTCCTCCTTAGCACATTTAATACATCGCAAAGTGCACAACAACACAAGGGGTTTAAATTACAAATGTAATTGACCTTGAACGCTGACAGCTGGTAACAATTAATACATACCCTCGAAAAACAACCAATGTTTAAACAAGGAGGAGACAGAACAGAAACAAACGCACGTGTCCATTTTAAACAAAGTCTCCATAGTTCACACGCAAACCACGAGCGTGTGCTCGCTCTGGTTCGCTGCAGCGCCATCTGTAGGCAAGATCGTGACAGGGATCATGTTACAATGTGCTAATTTAATTTAACTGGCTAGCAGTTTTGGATAAAGCAACCATTTTGGTTGTTTGTTTTGTTTTTCTTTACATATTTCTAAACGTTCCATTTCTTATTCAGAAATGTATGATGTATATGTGAGTATTTAAAGTATTTAGACAGTTGTAGGTTTCGTTTGATTATTGTAGCAATTAAAGGATGCAAGCTACATGACACCGCTGTTGTTAGCTCTCCTTTCATGGTTAGCAAGGCTAGCGTTTCTGGGTATAATAATAATAATAATAATAATAATAATAATAATAATAATAATAATAATAATTCCAAGATGTAGCTGTGGTAGCTCTGTCATTTCAGTACTCTTTCCTTTTGTAATGAATTAATAGTAGGATTGTTTAAGATGTTAAGTAACACTTCCTGGTTCTCTTTTTGGTTTTTTTTGCATTGCAGGGAACTGCTAGTGAAGCAACTTTAATGGCGCTTCTCGCCGCTCGCACCAGAATCGTGAAACATGTTCAAGCTGATCATCCTGAGTGGACCGAAGTGCACATCATGTCTAAATTAGTAGCCTACACGTCAACCCAGGTCAGAGCCTATGTGAATTCACATAGAGAAATTATTATACGGTATGTCCAAGAAGCTTCCTGGTTTGGTTTGTTTACCTCCTTTGTGCTTGAACTCCACCCTGACCACACCCTTTCCTCACAGAGACCAAACCAGGACGCTTTAATAACATGTAATTCTATATAAAGACAGATTATTATTGTATATCGTGCATGTTTTGAACGTTTCGATAGAAAAGGCGTTTTTATTTCATTTTTTAAATTTATATTTAAACTTTGCATGTGTGTGTACAGGTATTCTGGTCAGGAGAATATTTTCGTTAATGATTCGGAGTTTTCAAAGTTTTCAATGTTCTTCACCCCACAGGCTCATTCATCTGTTGAGAGAGCAGGTCTAATAGGAGGCGTGAAAATGAAAAAACTTCCCACTGACGCCAAGTTTGCCGTGAGGGGAGAGGAATTGAGGAAAGTCATTGAGGAGGACAAAGCAGAAGGTCTCATTCCCTTCTACGTAAGTAGAAAGGCAAACCTGTTCAAATGCCTAATGAACCAAGACATTTGCGCAAATTATAATAATGAACGTTTTTATGGATAGAAAACATGTAGCTGGAGGACTAAGAAATCTTTTAATCTTGAAATCTCAATTTCAAGAAAACGTAAATATATTTCTATCAAAACGACGTAGACAACAACGTTTTTATTTACTTTATAACTTGTCCGTCCAACTCCAGGATTTTGCGATCACGGAAATTGATGCAAAATGAAGCTAATATTAATATTAATTGCAATATTAAAGGAGTTTGCGGTTTTTTTTTTCAAAATTACCGCAGATTTTTTGCATTTCTGGGCCAAGACGTGCATCACAACATGCATTCAGCCAAAGCCCTGTTCTGTTCTGTTCACATGAGGAGCACATGAGTACAGCGAAAAGGCCATCACTGCAGAAAATAACTTTTTGCAAAACAATTTATTGCGATTTGAAAATTTTTGCCAATTCAAAAAAATATATATATACTTTTTAAATAAAATATAATCTTGTTCAGTTTATGTCTCAGTTGTTGAATGTTTTTTATGTTCATACTAATATTCACAACGTTAAGAAATTTGCTAGAAATAGAAGCAGTTGAACATGAGACGATGTTTCTTTTTCTTTTTTTCTTTTTCTTTTTTGCTGAGTGTAGATGCATTTTTGTATGCAATTACAAAAAACATTAAAGCGTTCAGTTTATATTATTTATCAATAATATAAATGTGAAGGGTTTCTCATATATTCTTTAATGCTTTATAAAATTCCTCCTTCCCCCCAGTTTTGTGCCACACTGGGAACAACTGCGTCATGTGCATTTGACCACATCACTGAGCTCGGACCCATATGTGAGTAAAAGTGGCCTTCTGTCTGTTCTCTCGTTTGATTTTATGTTGCAGTCACAGTGATTAGGGACTGTCTTTTGCCACAGGTAACGCAGAGGGGATATGGATGCACATTGACGCTGCCTACGCAGGAAGTGCGTTCATCTGTCCTGAGTTCCGACCTCTCTTGGATGGCGTGGAGGTGAGCTATGGAGATGTTTGTTGTGGGTTTTTTAATTATTTATTTTTATTTATGGACATGTCAGCTCTTTGTATCTTTGCTAGTAGGTTTTCTTTCATGGGAAATTCTTCAGGATTTTGCACTTTCATTGTATTGTTGTTGTTGTTGTTGTTTTGGTCTTATTAACTCCAAGAGAAATTGAAAAGAGTCTGATGAGAGAATGAGTGTTTATAGCTGCTATAACGTAAGTGACACAAGTGGGACAAAATGGCTATTGGCTGAATGTTGGCACCCAAACCTTAACCCAACATCAGTTTGCCTACCTGGGTTACTTGTTTCCTAAATATTCCACAACATTTAATGGTTAAAAGCCACAAATATAGCTGTGGTTTAAAAGGAAATGCTTGTTTTTGCTTGCTAGTTTGTGTTTTCTTAAATGGTTTGCTTTTGCTAGCTAGTTTGTTTTTGCTAGTTAGTTAGCCGTTTCAGCTCATTTCTAGCAGTTTGTTGGCTAGCTGGATTCCCACCCCCAATATCAAAGTCTCCCCCAAAGACATGTGAGTGGTGGTAAATGGTTAAAAAATGGTTTGCTCTATTTAATTATTGAAGTAACACAGCCCATCCATCAGGTCAACCAGGCTGGTTTTTCTTCTTAGTTTGCTTTTGCTTGCCATTTTAATCTTTCAGCTAGCTGCTAAAAGTTATTTAGCTAGCTGGTTTCCAATACCCACCTCATTATCCAAATCGCCTCCAAATGCATATGAACGGTAATTTATGGGTTCAAATCTGTTTGCCATATTTACCTATTGAAGCCCATCAAGCAAAGGTCAGACCAATACGGTTCTTCGATGTGTGTGTCTGTGTGTGTGTGCGCGCGAGCAAAAGTATTCAAATGTCAAAACCGATGTGCGCTGGAGTGAGTTATGTGTGGAGAAATTGTCTGGAAATTAGAGAGCTTTTGAGTTGCCCTGGCACCCAGCTGAGTATTGTGGAGATAAGGGTAAAGTAATTTCCTGAGGCGCATACAGACCTTTAGATAAGCCCCTCCTTTTCCCTCCATAACAAAATCTGCCTGTTTATAAGCACCAGTTCAAACAATGCTGTTCAGGCCATGCTTAGCTGAAAAGGCCCTGGTCTTTATCAAAAAAAAAAACGCTGGAATGACAGCACGACGCCGTTTCCTGTATTGGGACCGGTTGCCAGGAAGCGAATAGGATGTAGTAGCTCGCATGGCAACATTCATACGTTCTGTATAGCGTCCACGGTTTTATTCTCAGACCCACAGTCTAGCGTCATTGCAGCAGATGGAGAGGATATTGAGCAAAAGACGCCTGGGCAAATAGATCAGAAGAAAGATAGAGAGGGCGAGAGAGAGAGAGCCTGTTAGATGGCAGGTGTGACAGTTGATTAAAGTTTTAAACCAATATTGCATCCATTTATGCTTACAACAGAAGCAACTGGTAACAAAGGGTAGCCAGGAGGACGCGTTATGACCGTTCTCGACCTGCTTGCGTATCGTTTATAATTATCACCAATTGCAATCGACAACTTCCTGTTGGTTATCATCAAATAAATGTGTACGAGGTCACATCAATCAAAATGTCTTTGTGTGTTTGAGAATAAGAATAAAACTCCTTTTCTAATATTTACTTTTTCACTGAACAAACGAATATTAGTTTGTATTGAACGCAATGTGTAATTATTAAGGATGATGAGAACCATACATAAAGGGACTGATTTTCGTCAGTTTATGTATAACTATACTGGGGGGGGGGGGGGGGTTAAACAGAATTCATTGCATACATATTTTTTGATTAGATTTACTAGTTATATGCTGTTGTTGTTGTTGTTGTTTTCCAGTTTGCCGACTCCTTCAACTTTAATCCTCACAAGTGGATGTTGGTGAACTTCGACTGCTCTACGATGTGGTGAGTTTATAGTGTTCGTTTCATATTACACCTTCTCCATTTCATACCGAGACCCGTTTCGCCAAGCGGATTCCAGAGACTCTTATTAGTCTTTCCTATCCATTTGGAAACCGATCGAGCAGGAAGACAAATCCAGCTGCTGTCTCTGTCAGCGCCGAGGAGTGGAAGGAGTCTCCAGTTCCAAACGGATAGTTTGAAATCAAGCACATCTCCATAAAATCATGTGTGTCTCGACAGAAGGTGAGAGAGGTAAAGTGAGGGAAAGATTGTTAGGTATGCTGACTATCCCGTGATGGATAAGAATGTGTACTTTGTGTTTGAATCCATCACTATTTAGCTTGAGGTGTATATTTGTTCTGCTTGCTTGTCTCCGAGACTTTTATCCCTAAGCATATTGTCAGAGGTTTTCTTTATCTTTACGTATGTACTGTATGTATACAGTATATGCAAGCAGTAAGTAAGCGAAACTAGGATGAAACTAGGATTTTTTTTTTCCAAGGTGATGTTTTACGTACAGTCGTGAGCCATGAAATTTCAAACATTTATTTGTACCACAGTTCTGTTCACGATTCTGATTGGTCAGAAGACATTGGCTCATTTTCTATCATAGCAGTTCATGCCCTTGTTCGATGTTGGCATTTCTAAAGAAACAACTTAAGCATGTATGGTGGCGTTTTCTGTAAGATGTTTATTTGCCGTTTCATGGAAGGAGTCTCCAGTTCCAAATGGATAGTGTGAAAGTAAAAGAAAGTTAATTATGGTTTTTATATGAAGTCTGTTTGTTGAACTAGTCCACTGTTCACTGAAGGACACTTGAGTACAAAAGTGCATGTGGTAATTGCAGTCCTAAGGCCATCGCAGAAACCGTAGTCCCAGCAAGCACAGCGAGAACGTCCATGTGGAATTGATGTCCAAAACTCTTTTCCATGATACTTCAAGCAGCAGCATCCTAAGAAATCTCCAGGCTGTAGCCTCCAGTTTATGAAAGGTAGGGCATCAGGATGGATCAGGCAGGTCCGGAGAGCAGAAAGGATCAGGATCACTCACATCTCCATAAAATCATGTGTGTCTCGACAGAAGGTGAGAGAGGTAAAGTGAGGGAAAGATTGTTAGGTATGCTGACTATCCCGTGATGGATAAGACTGTGTACTTTGTGTTTGAATCCATCACTATTTAGCTTGAGGTGTATATTTGTTCTGCTTGCTTGTCTCCGAGACTTTTATCCCTAAGCATATTGTCAGAGGTTTTCTTTATCTCTACGTATGTACTGTGCAAGCAGTAAGTAAGCGAAACTAGGATGTAGTTGGAATGGCGATACTTTATATACACTCAATATAATTTATAGAGGAGCTTATATTCTGGAAATTCTCTTTCCTCAATGTCCTTATTCAAGTCACCAAATTGTTCCTGATCAAATATGTGCTGAAATGATACCATGCATGCCGTAGAAATATACCCACAAACAGTTGGCCATATAGAGTAAATACAAATTGTATTGTTCTGACAGGTCAAATGTCTCTTGCGTCCTAGAGAAACAAAACAAACCAACTATTTTGTGGCTTTTCTAACAAAACCATGCCTGAAACTGATGTTGAAAAAATGTCGCAAATGTCATTTAGGGTGAAGAGAAGGGCTGATATTATTGGGGCGTTTAAGATGGACCCACTTTATCTGAAGCATGACCACCAAGAGTCAGGTAATTCTGCAGCATCCACACAACGCTAGCAGTGCAACTTAATAATAATGATCTTAGCATCTTAGCCAGTCAGAATATCTTAAATATTGTCAGATTTATCTAGCATTCTTTATTCAGGTAAGACTTGTTAAGATTAGAATCAGCCGAATATATGATTATGAAATGTATTTCTGGACATCTTTACTCATTTCAAGCGTGAAATACTCTTCGTTTTGCTAATATCGAGGATTTATTTCTTGACAGAAGCAGAATTATCTGTCCGTGGAATTCTAGTATCGTAATAGGAAATACTAGATAAAGTTGACCATGTTCAAGATATTGTCACTTGCTAAGCTGTCAGTTTCCTTGGAGTGAGTGATGATGTAAAAATGTATTCCGGTATCTTGAATACAAAACACAACATTCATGCTACAGCTACGAGTAGGATGGAAGAAAAACACCCAGTCAGGAAGTCAGGATGGGGTCCTCAACCCAGAGCTCAGCGTATGATGTCAGGCCAACATGACTGCACACACCGACAACAGTCTAATCTGAAATGTCAGACACTTTAAATGAGTTTATATGAGTGTATTAACTTTACATCGACCAACACGGACGCGTCAGTAAACGATGAAAGTAAATAAACTCCTGTTAGCTTGCTATTTCTACATTGTTTTTTCTACTCTAAGCCAGGTTGATTATACATGATAAACAGTATTCACATTAGTATATTTTTTAAATATTTTTTTTAGTCCATCACCCTCCCCCGTCCGTGAAACGGCACACTCTAATTACCCATCATGCTCCACTCTGCCTTTTGCTCATCTCCCATTGTGAGCACAATAGCAGCTCGGCGAGCCACACAGCTGTGCAGCTGCAGCCGGCCTCTAATTGCGCTGACAGCAAGACAAAAGGGGTGGCCGTGTCTGTCCGAGCACACACACACACACACACACCCGCGTACACACACGCACACACACCCACACTTCACAGCCCTATCCATCGCTTGCGCACAAAGCCCGCGCCCACCTCAAACAACACAAGCCTAATGAAGTTACGCTGCACCGCTCCAGGGTTTTCTGCCTTATAAGGAGTGTAATGGCGATGACGTCATCAGCATCCACGCACTGTACACACCATGGTGCAACAATATCGCACTTTTCCGTATATCCGTTTCTCAGATCGAAGACAAACCTCAGTAAAATGTGCACAGTGTACGTCAACAACACAACACTCGTCGTAATGATCTTTGGATGTTTTTTTTTTTACAATTTCACTGTGCACATGTATGTGTGCTCAATAAAAAGACTCATTATCACTACCCTCATCTTGTTTTATTTTGTTTCTGTTTGCAGGAATAGTGACAGATTATAGAGTAAGTACTTGAGTGTCTTTATTCCTTCTTGTGTATTCGGGTGTGAGTTTTTGTAATAGTATGTTGACCGTGTGTTTTTCTAGCAGGAGAGGTATGCGACAGAATTTTTTTTTTTTTTAATTCTTCGTAAGTTTTCTCAGCGTTACCACATACCTGTGTCACGCAGGGTTGCCAGGTTTAAGCACAATTTCCCGTCCAACTGCATCTCAATAACCTACGCAAAAAAAAAAAAGACCTGAACCTAGCTAAAACATTTAGGTGTTATACAGATTTTACGTCTTTTACTCGCACATGCATTTCTGATGTAAGGACACGACATAATCCCACTCATAATCCTCCTAAACTTTTCCAACAGACATGGTTCTGTGCAGCCTAGACGCACCATCTGCACTTGCACTTTTCCTTTGTTTGTTATAGTGTTTCATACAGAATTTAATTAGATTTAATTAAAACAAGATCTTGGTGAACACAGACTATAAAAATTTTTATTTTTTTTAATCAAACCCATAGACTTTCCTTAATTAGTGTGAAAACTGGACCCTGGCAATCAGAACGAACACAATAGTCTATATAATTGTAGCATACATATAGAGGTGCATCACATTTACTGTGAAGCGCATTTTGTTTAAACGTACATTACATAACAAGTAAGAACTTTTGTTTTGTCTGAGCTCAGGCTTGTGATTTGTCTTTAGTTGCTAATAAACACACACACACACACACACACACACACACCACAGAGTTCCTAGTATCTATCTGGCATCATTCTAAGGATTTCGGTTGTAATGCAGAATTGGAACAACGGAACGGAACAGGACAGGACGCAAGCTGGTTTTTCACAGTCATGTTCAATGCAGAATCTTTTGCCAGTGTGTGTCCATGTGTCATCTCTGATCTCTTCTCCTCACAGCACTGGCAGATCCCACTGGGTCGGAGGTTCCGCTCGCTGAAATTGTGGTTCGTGTTGCGCATGTACGGACGCCGAGGCCTGCAGCAGCACATCCGCAAGGTAATGACCCAAAACTGACCTGTCAATCAAGTCGGCTCTACCGTACCATACGCCCGTTTCCTGTCAGGGTCACGACGATCGTTGTTTGCGTGTCTAGATTAGATAAATGCATTTCCATGCCTTATTTGATACGGCAAATTTCTTTTCTGTCCTTTCTTTTCTGACAATTAGTACGTACTGAGGAAACTTACAACGCTCCACGTTTTTTTCCCTGTCCAAATCTTCATTACCAAATCTTCTAATAGTGAAATAGTCGAGACTCTTCTTGTAGCTTGCGGGCAAAACTTAAACAACCAAACCAAAGAGGTCTTGGCTGATAGATGATCATTCTTCCTAAAGAGGAACACATATACGTACACATTTGAGAAAACGTCATCGCATGCCGGCTATTGCGTTTTATTGCACTGCAGGTCTTCCTTCCATGATGTATGAATGAATTTATCCATCTTAACGTTGTACCGTACTGTATTTTCGAAGAATAAACAGTGGCAGAATGAAATGAACAAAATGAATGAAAAGAAAGCAAGTTAGTTTTTTTTGTTCATTCAATTTAATACAATCAGAAAAAGAAAATAATAAAGTAAATTAGTATAAATCGGGGGGATATAGGGTTATAAGGGTGGAGGGAGGTGTCTGGGGAGAGTATTTATGGGTTTCATGCAGAATCCTAGCCAAGCTAAACAGATGAGAGCTACAGGTTTTTTTCTCATAGGGCCAGGACGGCTCCTTTAAGAGTACAAATGTTTGTCAGTGATGCGGTAAATCTTCTCTACCTTCAGTATATAACTTTTAAAATGTCGACAAGGTGCAGATTTTCCGACCCCGGCTTGCAGAGATCAGAACAGTTTTCTTGAGCTCCCAGAATAACGAGGGGTTTTATTGTTTGTTTGTTTGTTTTCAAATCTGGATTTTAAAAATTGTGTGTTTGGCCACAGAGGAGTCATCATAATGAAGTGCTTGGCTGAGATTAAGGAAACACTCCGTCTACTTCTGACGCCTGTTCTTAGTCACGTTAATATCGTTAGCACGGCTGAGGTTATGCGTTTGGAAAAACCCTTTTGAGGCGGCTGTGACCATCTGAGGTCCCTGATGTAAAAGCTGCAGTAGCCTTTTAAGAGAAAACCGAAGCAAAGGATGAGACTGCTACCTGCTGGACAAGTCGGGAACTGTAAGAACTGGTTTCACACTCTTTATTTAATAGCTGCTCGGCCCTGATTAGGTTTTATAGAAGTAGTTATTTCATTGTAAACATTTAATAAGACATTATCGGAAAACACGATTAAGGAGACGACGACAACGCGTTTCAGTTGAACAAACAACGTAGGTGCACACCAATAAACAAAGGCGTTGTTTGGCAGATGCCCCACCCCCCAAAAAAGCTTATATAATATTCATTACTGTTACTCAACAAAATTACTTTCTTCTCTATAACTACTTTATAAAAATGCAGAAATGAAGTTGCTATGCAAAAAAAAACAACCCAAAAAAAACCATTGTGTTGCTTGCATTTTACAGTAATTTCAATGCAAAATGTATTGTGTGTATCTAGGGTTTCGACAATTCTGTTTTACATGGCTGTAAAATGTTCAGTTCTGCGAAATATATCCGGCAATCCAGTGTCAAAACGAATGGATGTACTTAGATTATATCGATCATTAATCATTTTCTAGCTTGTATCACTAGTTTTCCTAGGATCATGTTTATACTTGACTCTAATCTTAATCTTGTCACTTTTTCATACGAATTGACTTGTGTTTATAGTTACACATTTGCGTACATGCCTGATGTCGTTTTTCCAGCAAGTTGCACTGGCTAAGGAGTTTGAGAGTTTGCTGCTGGCAGATGAACGTTTTGAGATCTGTGCTGAAGTGGTGCTCGGCCTGGTCTGCTTCAGACTGAAGGTGGGATATACAAAGATTCAATCAGTGTTCTCAGTTTTATATTTCGTGGCATGCGATAATGATATCTTTTGAATGTACACTCACTGCCTACTTAATTAGGAACACCTGAACACCTGGTCATTCGTGTGATTAGCCAATCACATGCCAGCAGTACAGTACATAAAATCATGCAGATACAAATCAAGAGCTTTAGTCAAGCTCTTATTGTCAAAGATCAGAATAGTCTCTAGAGTTTACACGTCAGGGTGCGAAAAACAGAAAACATCCAGCGAGTGGCATTTCTGCGGTCAGATTCGTCTTGTTGATGAGAGAGCTCAGAGGAGAATGGCTAGACTGGGTTGAGGGGACAGGAACCGTAACTGAAAGGTAACGCGGATAATCCACTCTCGAGCTGAAAATGATCTCCCGATGCACAACATGTTCAAGCTTGAGGCAGACGGGCTACAAACACATCAGGTTTCTCTCCTTTCAGCCAAGAACAGAAATCTGCACACACTAAAACACGTACAAAAATCTTTCTTTTCATACATGACAGTGTAGAAAGTATACAAAAACACTTTTCTTTTCCAAAAATAATCAGAAATATTAACATGAAACATAGTTAATGTTCCTTATGTGTATCGCTCAGGGCTCGAACGACCTGAACGAAACCCTGCTGAAGAGGATCAACAACAATCGCAAGATCCACCTGGTGCCATGCCAGCTGGCGGGTTTGTTCGTGTTGCGCTTGGCCGTGTGCGCTCGCACCACCGAGTCACGGCACATTCGCGAGGCCTGGACTGTCATCACTCAGCTGGCGTCTGAGCTTCTCTGTGATAACCAACACTGAGCTCCGGGCACAGCGCAGTGCTCGGCGCTCTTACACACATCTTTCTGCTTGTTTGACGTGTGTAAGGTCTGTCGGTGTTTGCAATGGGATTATATACAATGTCTGAGTCCACTACCAAAAACGTTCACAACTCTTTACTAATCAGATTCTTCTTATCTCTGGCAAGGAGTCTCCAGCGTCAGCACTTTGCAGGATGTTTTGCCAGGTTTCTCAAAAAAATAGCAAGCAATAGTCTTTTTACTTCGAGAGGAGGAAATGGGCGTCTGTTATAACGTAGGCTGCTATAACGTAAGTGATAACAGGAACTAATTTGTCTCGTGCAGGTATAATGTGTCATTCAGTAGAAATAAATAAAAAATGTATTGATGTGGTGTAAAAGGAATGAAACACTATTAAGAGGTGGTGTAAATGGAAAATCTTCCACTTTAGGTGTGCTAACAGTAACTCCCATTGATCGTTTTCTTCTAACAGCACCCCCAGAAAGTGTTGTATTCTTTACTTTGCAGTGAATCTGCCAGGCATGAACTATTTGTGGATTGTGGAAAGTAGTACTCGGATTTGGACCTGCGCCTCACTTTTTTTTTTCTTAATGTTGCTTCTTCCTAAACAAAAACGCACAAACTGGCTACCTGACGTTCTCCCTGTGTTCGCTCCCAAATCACAACAATGCCTGATTTTTCTGCTGCGATTGTTAGAAATGTACTCAGACGGAATTATAATACTGATCAAATGAAACCATTTCTTGGTAGTGGACTTGCTTCTATTTTCCTAAAGCCAGTGTGTCTAATGTGTCTATAATAACGAATTATTATAATTGATATATATATATATATATATATATATATATATATATATATATATATATATATATATATATATATATATATCAAATTAGGGTGGGGCTTTATTGGTGGTTGTTAATGGATCAAAGTATAAAAGAGGTGTATTGGGTGTCATTGTGGTGTTGTTATTATATACTGTAACCTGGTGTTGGATTTTTGTTGTTGTCTGGCTTGCTAATGCACACAAACCCTGTAACGGCATCTTCAGAGACGGCACAATTGAAAAGGATCAGACTCGAAGGCGCTTGCTTTAATCTAATGGGACATGATTTGGGTTCGGCAGTGATTTGAGAAATAAATAAATGAAGGAATGAATATTATCACAGTATTCCTTGGATTTTTCCACAAAATGTGCTATATTCATCATATATAGGTTGCAGGATCGCATACAATCGGGTCCAGTTTTAATACATGATTTGAAAATATGAAAATAAATCGATAAAACCTTTATTATTCAAGCCTGCATTATTTCGAATTGGGACACATCCATTCACTTTTACGAATTGAAAACCTGTATGAACAACGAATTCAAAGCAATTCTTGGTGGTGGAATTGTATTACAGCCAAGGTTCAATATGTGTCAGATATGTTCTGTTCTCCCATGTTCCCCAGCAATATATGGCCAGATTTGGATGCACTAACCTTAATCTGCTGTAGTTCTTGAACCCGTCCACTCACATTTATCCCGAGTGCCGTGATGAGAACAGACAGCTGTAACATTTGGCTCCAAACGGCTGCCTGGGGGTAAAACCACCAGTCTGTTTCCTGCCTCAGTACTAACCTTGTAATGTCAAGCTCAGGCTACAGTAATATATTGTGTTAAATCCCAGCTGGTGAGAATATGGAGTATTCAATTTAATTCAATTCAATTTTATTTGTATAGCGCTTTTTACAATAGTCATTGTCTCAAAGCAGCTTTACAGAAATAAAAAACAGGTATGAACAGTCAGAAACATCTAAAGAGAGACAAACAGGAACAGATAAACAGAGACAAACAGGTAGAAAACAAATGGAATTTATCCCAACTGAGCAAGCCACTGAGTGGCGACGGTGGCAAGGAAAAACTCCCTAAGATGTTTTTTGAGGAAGAAACCTTGAGAGGAACCCGACTCAGAAGGGAAACCCATCCTCATCTGGGTAACACAGATTGTGAATGTAACACAGATAATGTGAAAAATGAGAAGTATGGCCTTAGGAGCAGCCGTAGTCCCAGCAGAAGATTTGGGCTCATCCAGAGGCAGAAGGGATCTGGATCTCCAATATCTCCATAAATTCGTGTGGGGCTCGGCAAAAAGAGAGAGAGAGGGAGAAAAACTATTAGGATTGTGAAGTAGTGAGATATAATCTAGTCAGGGTAAGCTTGAATAAACAAATATGTTTTAAGCCTAGATTTGTGTAGACTGTGGGGCTCTATAAGCGAAGGCTCTTCCCCCTGCTGTAGACTTCACTATTCTAGGTAATATCAAATAGCCTGCATCTTTTGATCTGACTAGGCGTGGCGGATCATATAAAACCAGAAGGTCGCTTAGATATTGTGGTGCAAGACCATGTAGTGCTTTATAGGTTAATAAAAGTATTTTAAACTTAATGCGAAATTTTACAGGGAGCCAATGCAGTGTGGATACGATCGGGGTGATATGGTCGTATCTTCTAGTTCTAGTAAGGACTCTAGCAGCTGCATTCTGGACTAACTGGAGTTTATTTATATTCCTACTGGAACATCCAGACAGTAAGGCATTACAGTAATCTAATCTAGAGGTGATGAATGCATGAACCAGTATTTCTGCATCATGTAGTGACAATATGTTTCTTATCTTAGAAATATTTCTGAGATGAAAGAAAGCTATCCTAGTAATATTCTCTACATGAGCATCAAATGATAGACTGGAGTCAATAATCACTCCGAGGTCTTTAACTGCTGTACATGATGAAACAGAAAGTCCATCCAGAGTTACTGTGTAGTCAGGAAGATTACTTCTAGCTACACGTGGGCCTAATAAAAGTATTTCTGTTTTATCAGAATTAAGTAAAAGTAATGTTAGTTAACATCCAACATCTAATGTCATTTACACAGTCCTCCACTTTACTAAGCTTCTGTCTGTCCTCTGGCTTCGCTGAAACATACAGCTGTGTATCATCAGCATAACAGTGGAAGCTAATTCCATGTTTACGAATAATTTGTCCTAGGGGTAACATATATAAGGTAAAAAGCAGTGGGCCTAAAACAGAACCCTGGGGAACTCCAAAAGTAACCTCAGTACGCATGGAGAAATCACCATTTATATCTACGAATTGATAACGATCGGTCAGATAAGACCTGAGCCAGGAGAGGACTGTTCCCTTAATACCAACACTGAGTACACTGAACATTTTGATTCAAATATTGGTAGTTCACATTTAAAGGATTATAAAATAAATCATTATTAATTATGAAATATACCATTTAATAAGGTCATGCATCCATGGAGAGGTCCATGGCCATTTTATTTGTAACTAGTGAACCCCACACTAGGTAGGGCCTACCTTTACTCTAAAAACAGCCTCAATTCTTTGTGGAAGGGATAAAGCTCCAAAAAGAAAGCCCGTGCACCATTAGCATTAGCAGTGCGGCTCGGGTCGCTCAGTAGACCTATAGCAGCTCTGCAAAATGAGAAGCAGACAAGAGTATAGCAAGCTGTTGTGTAGTATAGCAAACAGTTGTGTGTACATTATAAATGTATATACATGTACATAAATACAAACAGTAAATGTAAATAAACACATGTATACACATATATATAAACATACATACACAAACGTATACACAAATATATGTACATATACATGACTATACATACACACAACAAATATATATAAACATACATATATAATGTGTGTATATATATACACATACATACACTCACAAACATGTATACACAAATATATGTACACATACAGTCATGGACGAAATTATTGGCACCCCTGGAACTTTTCCAGAAAATGCACCATTTCTCCCAGAAAAGTGTTGCGATGACAAATGTTCTGGTATACACATGTTTATTACCTTTAAGTGCATTGGAACAGCACAGAAAAGCAGAAGAAAAAAGGCAAATTTGACATAATTTTACACAAAACTCAAAAATTAGGTCGGACAAAATTGTTGGCACCCTCAACTTAATATTTGGTTGCACACCCTTTGGAGAAAATAACTGAAACCAATCGCTTCTTATAACCATCAACAAGCTTCCTACACCTCTCAACTGGAATTTTGGACCACTCTTCTTTTGAAAACTGCTCCAGGTCTCTCAGATTTGAAGGGTGCCTTCTCGCAACAGCAATTCTGAGATCTCTCCATAGGTGTTCTATGGGATTTAGATCCGGACTCATTGATGGCCACTTCAGAATTCTCCAGCGCTTTGTCTCCAACCATTTCTGAGTGCTTTTTGAGGTATGTTTCGGGTCATTGTCCTGCTGAAACACCCATGACCTCTGACGCAGACCCAGCTTTCTGACACTAGGCCCTACATTATGGGCCAAAATCTCCTCGGTCTCCTGCCATAGCGCTTCTTCTCATTCAGATGACGACGTATGGTTCGAGCTGACACTGATGCACCCTGAGTCTGCAGGACAGCCTGAATTTGCGTGGAAGTTGACTGAGGTTGTTTATCCACCATTCGAACTATCCTGCGTTGCATTCTTTCATCAATTTTTCTCTTCCGTCCACGTCCAGGGAGATTTGCCACAGTTCCATGGGTTATAAACTTCTTGATTATATTGCGCACAGTGGACAAAGGAACTTTAAGATCTCTGGAGATTGACTTGTAACCTTGAGATTGTTGATATTTTTCCACAATTTTGCTTCTTAAGTCCTCAGACAATTCTCGGCTCTTCTTTCTCTTCTCCATGCTTGGTGTGGCACACACAGGCACACAACACAAAGGTTGAGCCAACTTTTATACACTCTAACTGGCTTCAGTTTGGATTTCTATATTGCCAGCACCTGTTACTTGCCACAGGTGAGTTTAAATGAACATCACATGCTTGAAATGAAATTATTTACCCACAGTTTTAATAGGATGCCAATGATTTTGTCCAGTCCATTTTTGAGTTCTGTGTAAAATGATGTCAAATTTGCCTTTTTTCTCCTGCTTTTTTGTGCTGTTCCAATGCACTTAAAGGTAATAAACATGTGTGTACCAAAACATTTGTCATTGCAACACTTTTCTGAGAGAAATGGTGCAGTTTCTGGAAAAGTTCCAGGGGTGCCAATAATATATAAATATATAAAGGTATATAAAGGTAATATATAAAGGTGGAGGAGTACAAGGTCTCTTACATCCACCAGCTCCGTGATGTCGTCATGGAGGAGTGGAAGAGGACTCCAGTCTCAACCTGTGAAGCTCTGGTGAACTCCATGCCCAAGAGGGTTAAGGCCGTGCTGGAAAATAATGGTGGCCACACAAAATATTGACACTGTGGGCCCAATTTGGACTCACTTTTGTGAGACACTGTGTGTGTATATATGTGTATATGTACACTTGTTTTATATGTACAGTATCTCACAAAAGTAAGTACACCCCCTGACATTTTTGTAAATATTTGTTTAATAAAGCAATTATCTACCTAAGCATATGAAGTAACACATATTTCCTTCTAGAGGCCAAAAACGGTTTTATGGAGACACACACACCTGTTTGTCTCGAAAATTCAACTTGTCATGTTGTCTTTAAACACCCTTGACACATTTATTGTCCTCGAAGCCGTCGTCATCTTAAGTCACAGGAACGATTTCAAATCAGACTCGCTTTATTGACTGACTAAAGAGTATTTATTATGGCTGCTGACCACACTGTTCAAATCAAGTGGTTTTTTTTTATAATCATCTCTCTACATAACTTTGTAAATGTTGTAGTCTGTAATTTCATATTTGTTAACATTTTTATAATGTAATTTCACTTTGTCTTACTGACATGTCTCAGTCTGCACCATGAGCTAGAATAACGGTGGTGTTATTTTTTAAATTTTTTTACATGAACAGAATTCATTTGGACCAGGATCAGACTCTCAAAAGGTCTCCATGATGACTCATGTTAAAGCAAATCCTTCAGTGCTCTTGTGGAAGAGGATGTGTTGGAAGAGACCAGGTGGAAACTTTTAGGACCTACCTCTCTCCCCAAAGAAAAAATAATTCTATACGAGATAACTCATTCCCAGAGTTTCTGACTTTAAATTCTTTTATTACACTAAACCTGTAAACCTAGTTTAATTCAATAAAAGTCCCTGTGCTGCACAAAAGATCAGACCCCACGTGAATACATTTACACATTCATAAATGTGTTACGGAAATGCATTTAGACGCTCGGTCCAAGCATGCACTGTGAAACAGATTACAGATTACCTACTGCTGAACTTCTGTCTATAATTCAGAGCATGAATCATTCCCAAGAACTTTTTATAATTAAACAGAGCTTATCTTACTTAACTGGGCACTGTAGTGCTTGTCATGTACTATTTTAAAGAGAAAGCATTAATACTTTAATTCCTGTATAATATGCCAGGACATGTTAAACAAACTTTTTTGTGTACACAGGATTAAAGTTCCAAGCCTCACTCATATTCTCGGTACATCTTACTCAGTTTTTTCACTCTAGTCACCTTTATGCGAGGGCTTTTATAAGCATTATCCAAGGCTATATTTATGAAAAATATATCTGATTGTACTTCAGTGATACTGTATAGTTAAGGACACATTTTAAAACTGAGTCAAATCAATTTGGTAATTTTCGGACACTAGTAAAAGGTATTTGCACTAATATTCGACACAAATCCTGAAATCCTTCACAAGAAACCCTTTAGGGCAACTACACAAAGTTTTAGGAGTTGAGAAACTTGAGTTTTTGGTTGTGGCGTTGGCACACCTAGAAGTAGTCTTTTCATGTTTCATATATCTATTACAATATTATAAATGAAATAATTACACACAACAGCTTGTACTTAAAAACACTTTACTGTAAGTCATGAGATTGTTTGCACCCCTTCCTTACAAGGTGGCTGTAAATAGGTAAACAAAATTCCTTCTCAGCCCAAATTCATCTAGACCCTGCCATAGCACAGAAACTTTGCTTCCGCCCATATATACACACACAATCTTAGTCCAGTTTGACACTACAGACCGTGATGTTCCAGACGATGACATGTTCGACCTGAACTAGCAGTTCAAGTCTTTAGCTGAGTCACAAGCACCGGGTTTGCGGAAACATGATTTCGAGCTCCACATCCGGCCCTGGACATGACTACCTGCAAATAAATAAATAGTACACCACGCACTTATGAATGAATACAGACCGTGTGTACATAAGAATGTCAGGACAATTAAATATAACTCCATGAACCTGTGGTAAGTCACAGTGAAATTATTCTAGCGATGAACCAAAGCACATCAGGTATAAATGATGCGTAAATAAAGAATAAAAGCACTTGACATGCTGTTATAGGAAAATAACTAGTGATGGGTCACATCACACCACACCAACATTTAGGCTCAAACCGTTTTATTCCTCTTATACAATAGCAATTCGCCAACCATTAAATTTTTTAAAATAATTATTTAACCATTTCATGCCTATTTTTTTTTATACACATATCCAGACACTTTTTTTTTTTTAAATAGTTTTCTTTTTTATTTTGCTTAAAATTGCATGGTATATATTTGGATTCTATGTAAAGATTGTGTATTAAAAAAGTAAATGGATTGTACAAGGGTTTAAATAAAAATAAATAAATAAACACACAAAAAAAGCTAAAAAAAAAAAAAAGTATGCCTGTAAAAAAAAATTCAAATCTTCCGACGTCCAAATTTTTTTAAAATAATAATAATAATAAATAAATAAAAATCCATGTCTAAAATATGTAATATAGGCCATGCAAAGACAAGTCTTTTAGAACATATAATTTCTGATGTTTAGGTAAGTGTTTAGGATTGCTGCATGATGCAATGAGGTTAAAAAAAAAACAAAAAAAACAACCACCACCTTAAATATATATATTTTTTTCATCTCTACTCAAAAACACTAGTTAAAAAAAAAATCTAGTTTTTAAAAATTCTAAGGTGAAAAAGTTTTTGTACTTGATTGTATTATTTATTTATTTAGTAGAAAGTTTCCACTTTCCCCACACAGCATAATGTGTGTTCTTAGCAAACGTATTAGAAAAAAATATTTGCCGTCTTCGACCTGCAACGTTATGAACGTTATGAATACTCAGTGGGGCTTATGTAATGGCAGAAACAAGGAGTCAATTAAATGGCCACAGAGGCATGAGAAACTCAGTAAAGGCAGAATAGAGTCTGCACGTAGGTTTTTAGAATTAACCAGACAACTTATCATGAGCAGATGCACGAGTTTGCATCAGATTTTTATTCCAAGTCATTAGTGGACTAGGAAGTCAGGACTGTATCATCATAACTAGAAAAAGAAAAGTTGATATAGTGCTTGAACAAACAGCAAAAAGACAAATTCCATGCAAAAAATAAATAAAGAAAAGAACATTTTGATTACACCACAAAAAACAAACAAAAAAACAAATACTGAAGCAATATCATAAATGATGCTGTTTTGTTTTCCCCGGAGATTAAATTTATAAATTTATTTTTACACACTTCAATCAAGCATGATGTTTGGACCGCCTCTAAAATGGCACTTCTCTAAGAACGAGACTACTGAGTATACATCGTTTGTAGACATCAAGCAGTGTTTAACGCCGAACCCTTGTCGTTATTTAAAGTAGTAAGGACTTAATACTGAAATTGAGCACATATACTGTAAATAGAGAGATTCGTGCACAGTATTGTCGTCGAAATAGTTAACTAAAGTCACAGAAAAACAGCCTACATCCCATAGACACACTGATGTTTACTGATCAAATAAAAGGAGATATTTCACGTGTTGGATCAAGTGCTATTTTATAAGCCTCCGAATAATGAGCATGGAAGCCATATTGTTCAATTAAAAGTTTCATACAGCAATATATTACTCTTATTCGATGTTTATTCTTATTAGAATTCTTGTCACCTTCTCGATCATATATCATATTCTTTATGTGCTTATTTTGAAACACTCTTGCTTTTACAGTAGATTAGATTTGATCTACTTCTTCAGTCAGCATGTACGGTCAAGGATTTATGGTTGGGTTTGGTTGGGAGATACTTCAGTTCTTTGAAGCAAATGTTGGAGAGCAGACACGTCTTCGTTAATGGGCTACATTTGGACTACATTTCTTTTACTGATGTCTAGATCGTTCCTCAAGCACGAAATGAAGTTATAGAACAAGAAAAGAGTTCAAGGCTCGTTTGTGGCTTGAACAGGACTTCCATCCTGCTGTTTAAGATGAAAAACAAAAAATCTACAAGCCCTCAGGATCACAAAGGTCATACAGGACTTCAAGAATCGTGCCAATGGACCAAGCTTGTGTCTCACAACTGAAAGTGCAGTGTTGTCCGTTCTCATTGGTCAGCTCGGGTAAACCTTTCCAGAGAGATCTAGAATAAACACAATAATAATAAAAAAAAGTGTATTCAAATGTTCAGCTTTTCCTAAACTGTTTGAGAAATATGTTTTAGAGCTCTCTTGGTGTACCTTTCCAAGTGAACGTTATGCCTTGAAAGAACGTTTCTGACCAGAATCACAGTCTGATTGTATACTTCCTGGCCCATTTGCTTGGCAAAGTATAGTTTGGCTCTTAGGAAGTAGCTGACCAGCCAAAGCCACTCCTGATAAAAGGACAAAAGACAGGAAGGAAAGGCAGTAAATACTTCGATCATCAATAATTTCTCTCTCATGTGCTGTTAAAGGTGGTAGGAAGGGGACGTACAGGTCCTTGGTGGTAATTGAAGCCTTTGGCGATGTTGTAGTTGTTGTTGTCCAGGGCATTGTCATAGATGCCACAGTAAACCAAGTCACTGTGAAATGTTGAATTATGAACAGATATTTTTTTAAAAGAGAGAGAAATTTTTCAGAAAGGTATACACTGAGCTTAGCAATAGAAATACAATTTATATAAACGTATAGAGTATATTTAACAAAGCATACAAAAACAATCCTATCCGCATACACTATAATTCTGATAAAGATGCGTGAAATGTTTCTCCTAAATCTCTCATTTTGTTTGCATGGTTTCTAAGCCATGGGATAAAAGACAACTCTCAGAAAAATCATATGGTTTTTTGGGGTTTTTTTAAAGTCGCTGTCCAGGGTGTTGTCAGTGTTGAATTTTAAATAACGAGCATTTATTAAAAACTGATCTTTTAGAAGAACGGTGTTCCCTCCAGTACAGCTCCAGAGAATTGATGCTGAGGTGCACTGAAGCTGTTCTAGTGACTCGAGGTGGGCCTTATTACCACATTTTATGTCGTCAAAAATGTTAATTACACTCACTCTGGATCTAAAGTCTTCATGCCCAGTGGCCCAAGCAGTTTCTTCTCAGCAATCTCTAAAGCTGCCCATGCTCTCTCCTGTGTAAACAGCTCAGGAGCCTGAAACACAGAATCTACTGTAAACAGCTTGTACAAGCAGCACTGTGTCTCCAGAGGGGCCAGTCTGCTCAGACTATTTCAAAAATAAATAAAAGAAATTTTAAAAAATGAACACATAAATAATTTGTTACAGAATTCAGACAAGCTGTTTTTGTTCTTATTAATCAAAATGACCAAACAATGTACATCGGCCACATAACCCGAGACAGCAGAGAGGTTTCAATTCCATCCATTCAACCATCCATCCCCACAATCCTGCCAACAATCCATCCATTTCACCAACCAACAAGCCAGCCATCCACCCATCCCACAATCCATCCATCCATCCATCCATCCAACAATCCATCCATTTCACCAACCAACAAGCCACCCACCCACCCATCCCACAATCAATCCATCCATCCATCCAACAATCCATCCATTTCACCAACCAACAAGCCACAAACCCATCTGACAATCCATCAATTCCACAATCTTCACCAAACTACATGCCACCCACCCACCCAACAATCCATCAGTTCCACAATCCATCATTTTCACCAACCAACAAGCCACCCACCCACCCACCCACCCATCCAGCCATGCCACAATCCATCCATCCATCCACCCATCCAACAATCCATCCATTTCACCAACCAACAAGCCACAAACCCATCCAACAATCCATCAATTCCACAATCCATCATTTTCACCAACCAACAAGCCACCCACCCACCCATCCACCCATCCCACAATCCATCCATCCACCCATCCATCCAACAATCCATCCATTTCACCAACCAACAAGCCACAAACCCATCCAACAATCCATCAATTCCACAATCAATCATTTTCACCAAACAACAAGCCACCCACCCATCCAACAATACATCAGTTCCATAATCCATCATTTTCACCAACCAACAGGCCACCCACCCACCCATCCAGCCATGCCACAATACATCCATCCATCCATTTCACAAACCCACAAGCCACCTACCCATCCAATCATTCATCCAGCCATTCCACAATCCATCCATCCATCTATGTATTCATTAATGATAAGCATCAGCTGAGCAGTAGTTGTTTGTTATAACACAGCATGGTGTTGATTCATTTATGACAGCATCTCTGACAGTAGTGCCAGCTTTGATTCAAATGACAGGTTTATATTAATGTGCATTATATGTAATTGATTCTAAAGTAAAAGCTCTGGGCTATTTTTAATTAACTTTAATAGAAAGAAAAACTAAATAACCTGTCTCATTGACATTCCACAACATACATTTAAAAATAAATAAAATAAAATAAAGTACTTGTTGGTAAATTGAGACATTAGAGGAAAACAATTATCCTAACTTCAGGGTGGTAACAGTAACTCTGCTCATGTCAGCCCATACCACACCCATCATTCCTATAACAGCACACACCCCTGAGTGTGTTATTCCTTATGTAACTGATAAAATTACCTATTTTCATAGAACTCAAAGCCCACTGTATGCGCTTACCACCACCATGGCGATGGTGAAATTGGGCCGGAGTTGATAGTCACACCAGGGACTGAAGGCACCGTAGGTGTCTTTGTAAATGCCTCTTTTATGCACTAACTCTGGATGTTTTTCATGCTTTTCCTCTGGATCAGGTGACACATAGAACATCTTCTCAAAGTTATCCTGGATTCTACGGTTCCACTCCTCGTACGACACAGTGCGAGATTCACCTGAAGAAGGTGAAAAAAAAAAAACCCACACAAACACAGTGGTGATGAGGCATAATGAAATTTCCATTATGGCGTCAACAATGATTCATGATGACTCTCATACTGAGCGAAATGTTCAAGTGTTTCAGGATATCAATGTGAGAAGACACACCATCTCTCTGGACACTGACGGAAGAGTAAGGGAAGTGACCACTTTGACTCAAACGGGACAACCAGCGCACAGTGGACTTGCAAAGACCCACGATCTCCACTGCAGAGCCATCTCTGGAAAACAAAACCCCACAAAAACAGAGGCCACTTGCTTTCTATGTCGCTTATTGCCTTCCCCACCCTCAAATTTCATTTCATTTATTGTTGAACACCATGGAAGGAAAGAACAGCTGTCGTACCTAGGCGTTGCCGGTATCCCACGATTCCCTGCTTTGTCGCTCTCACCCATCTTGTCCATCCACGTCCCACAGTTGAATCGATTTCCCCCATATACAAAGCCTGTTTCCGGGTCTATTTTTACATGAACATTAAACCCTGGAAATTACAAATGGAGGAGAAACAATGTTTGATGGTGAAGTGTCGATCAAAAATAAAATATTACTAAAGTGAATTAATAGTCGACTGTACAAGTCAACTGTAAGGTAGTTTTCACTATTCATTAGATTTTGTCTTTCTAATATTCCAAAAATTCCCAAAGGTGTCAGAAGACAGCTGATTAATTTTCTATAGCAGCACTTCTGGCTGCAGGTGAAGTTTACAGTGAGGAGAGTATCCAATGTCAGCTCTTCGTAACCGTCGAGGTTTTGATGTGACTTTAAAGTTTTTAGTTTAAAGAAAGTAAAAAACAGAGGCTGGTGAGGAAACGACAACTATTGGTGTTAGAACATAATTATAATGGGAACTAACTTGTTTAACATTAAAGTCCCCATAAAAGTTTTGTGGCTTTTATTATGAATATGTTCACTTTAATGTTACCTATATTATATTTGCATTCAAAATGTACAGTCTCTCTCTACCACCAATATGGATCAACAATTTTGACGACATCACTCTGCATTTCAGCTTCTCATCAGATTTTCTGTCCAATCAAATATGAAGTGTCCCGCCCCCAACGTTATAAAAATCCATGGTACTAACTGAAGTACGAATTTAACCTGGTGTGAGGTAAGCTAAATGCTATTGGCCATTTAAAAAAAGGGGGAGGATCCACTCGACGTGTCTCACCCTGAGTTCCTGTTTCAGTGAAAATTACGTCAAGACAACGAATTGTTCTGCTAGGAACTTAAAAGGGAAATTAAAATGTAGCTACATACTGATAAAAAGTAAGTAAAATAAATAAATCGCTGGCATATTGGTGTGATAGAAAAGGATTTAAACATTTTGGGACATGCTGTTAAAGGAAAATTATCCTCTTCGTTGTTAATTTTTTTTCCTATAACAGCATGCTCCCAAGAGTTTTATTCCTTACTTATCTGGCAGCTTTACAAGGCCATTTAAATACTGTAATTTTAAGAACTTGGCTGGCCTTCATCTCTCATGTTGCAATCGATCTGTGGCCCGGCGTTCCGCTCTCTGAATTCGATGCCTTGTGTGTGGCGCTGCATTGCCTCCTGGATGACGTCATACAGAGGCTGGTCCTGGGAAAATAAAATGCATTTGTTTACTTATTAATAATAATAATAAAAATAATAACAAGACTAATTACATTCAATATACTTATAAGCTTTATAATATATTAAATATTTTATAATGCATTAGAATGAATCTCATCCAGTGCTACACTTATGCAGCCTGGCGTTTCACAGGCATGTCGTTGAGAGGAAGTAGTTAAAAGTACTGCGCGAATGGTAAAAAGGACTTCAAATTAAATACCCAGGACCATTAGAGAACCGCTGATGTGTCCCAGAGTGAGGATCTATCTTGTCCACTTTGAGTACAACCATCTGCCCAATTAATAAATGTAAACATCACACAATTACAATCCCATTTGGTTTACCAGAGTGCCGGCAGGCTGGGGTTCAGACTCGTCTGTAGGGTACATGCGTGACACGGGGCATGACAAGATGTCCACACCGTTGGGGACAATAGTGCAGTAGTCCTGGATGCGCTGCAGCCACCACCACACGGCATCCCGGCAGTTGTAGCGAGCCTTTGTGCCCTCACCAAGCAAGTTGGGGATCAAGCCATGTCTTAGAGTACCAGCAAAGGCCAGGATAATGTTCCTGTGGTGAAAGTAATGCTTATTCATTATTGGGTGGTAAATGACAGACTGTAAGACAGTCACTGATGTTAGCACTGTTTCCAAATCTTACATCCAGTGCTTTAAGCAAGTAAGGCAACTCAGTCATATTGCATGGAATTTACAAGTGTAAAACCTAAAACTACAGCTCATACTATATTATTGACTCAGATGCTAAGAGATGCAAAGGAAAATCAATTTATGAAAACCAGTTTAAGGTCAATGCTTCACTGGTGTGCCATTTGTACTCTGTCTAGATCTCTAAAATGTACATCAAAGGCTAGGTTAGCAATGCATGTTGAAGCCCATCTGAAAATTCACTGGTAACAAGGTTAACATTTTGTTGATGAAGTATGTCCAGGTAGGCCTGTATATTACATACACCGGACCTAAATGTTGAAGTGTACCTTGCCTCTACATGTCTTCCAGTGACCAGCATGAGGCCACGCAGGGCTACGAACGTGTCTCGGCCCCAGCAACGGAAAATCCCAGACGAGAAATGAGGCAAACCTGTATAAGAACAAAAATTAAAAAAGCTTCAATCCTACAGAATACATAATGATAATTGGTTAACAGAGAGATATTAGCTCCAGTGCAGAACTATAAGGTTTTAGTATACTGTAACTACTAAGCAAAATTTGGACACCAAACATGCTTATGATCTGGCAGTATACAGACTCGGTCTGTCTTGTCTCCATTGACCGAGCCTTAAGCCATGATACCTGCAGCCAGTGACGCACAGCACTGTTCATTCTGCTTGGTGACTCTGTTGAGGCGATGTGGAACATCCTGCAGGGCTGGAGAAAGAGCAGGGAGAGCAGGCACAGGACCCATACCACAGATCTGCACTGAGCCCAATGCCAACTGCTTCACCAGGGTGGAACCAGTCCGCACAAAACTGTCATTTTAACAGAGCCAATCAGAATAAACAGCACACAGACATCCCAAAGCACCTTCTGCTCCACATTAATTTTTTTTGGTATATGGATGGATGGGTTGATGGAGCTGGATGAGTGACCTGTTTTGTGAGTGTACTGATGGTTGCTTGGGTGGGCAAGTGAATGGAAGAATGGATGGAGGGATTTATGGGAATTGGTGTGTTGATTAGTGGATCGGTTAGTGGGTCAGTGGTAGTTGGATGATAAGATGGATGTGTGGCCAGATGGGTGGGTGTACTGGTGGTTAGATGGGTAGGTGAGTGGATTAATGGGTTGGTAGGTGGTCGAATGAATGGCAGGGTAGCGGATGGGTTGGCAGGGCAGTGTTGGCTGGAAGCTTAGATGGGTGGGTAAATGAATAGATGAACAAATGGATGGATAGATGGATGGATGGATGGATGATATGGCTGTTTTGTGGGTTGCTAGGTATGACCGTGGATTGCCATGAGGATGGATGGATGGATCAATGTATACTATATTGATCATATACAAGAAATCAGACTGAGGTGAGGCCTGAAGTATAAGACAATATAAACACATTAAAAGTAAACAAGAAAATACAATAAATATTCACATTAAAATGTGGAAGTAAATAAAATAAACACCCAGATAAAATGAAGCATGCATCACAGCAATGACTGAAAATGTTATTGGTACATTGGTCTTCCCAAAATTGCTATTTTTAAGTGTTAAACTGGCAAAATTTGGCATATGTGCTGCTAGAAAAAAGTAAAAAGCTAGAACAAAAGTATGCAAGACAAACCTCGACATCTGGTTGAAGACAACATCCATAGCTGTAGTGTATGCCCCAGCAATGATGGCATCAAAGTAACATGGAATGAGGTAGCGTGGGATTCTCTTTAGGTAGGCAAATATGGCATGGAACCATTTCCCCACCTAGGACAGTCCTTAAATGTAAGACTAATTCTTAGGCACTTCATAGGCACTCTTAGTAGAATACAATAGTGGACAAGAGAAGAAAAACATGCTTCTGCATCTTACCTCCTTAAGAGCACCGTCTTTATTCATGAGACGAGAGCTAATGTAGTCAAGCATCCAATCGCCTTGCCTCAGGTTGTTGCAGAAGGGATGGCCAAGGTCATTCTTGGGCCGAATGTCGGAAAGCACTGACATGAACCCTGTATTTATATACATTTTTTTTATTTAAAAATAAATAAATAAATAAAAACAGAAACACAACAACAACAACAACAACAACAACAACAGGAGACTTGTATTCCAGAAGAAAAAGAGTAGTTTATTTCAAAAAGAAGGAAGTTGTAGGCTGGTCCTCAGTACCTTGAAGACCTGCATACTTTAGGGACATCCAGGATGGGATATTGTAGCATCCTCCACCGTCTTCCCGCTCCTCATCATTGCAGCGGTACAGCAAGATATTCAGCTCAGCCAAGGACAGTTTAGAGATGAGACTTCAGTGTAGAGAACATTACATAACATGCATTGTGACAATCACAGTTTAAATAAAATATATTATACACACATACCCCAAGCCAACTTCAACATATACTGAAGTTCCTCAAACTGAGGGGGAAAACCAGGATGAATTCAGTATGCTTACAATTCCAGGGAAGTTTTCAGGATGCCAGGAACATCTGGGTCGGTCAGACTGCCTAATTTGTACTGGCGATTAAACTGATAGAGCTGAGTACGCAGGAAGCCCACCAAGTCCTGAGATTCTGAGTCCAGACTCACCCTGCACATGGTTAGCCACAGGTTAGTGATTACATGAACATGGTAGCCATGATAGTTTTTTTTTGGTTTTTTTTTGTTTTTTTTATTAAGAGAACAGTTACTGAATGTAAAGCTCTATCCCAAATTTTGGCCTTAGTTCACACTTCAGGTCAACAAAGCACAGATCTATGGTGAGAGGCAGTCCTGAGAGGCAGATACAAAATTGAGAACTATTTCATTTGCAGACAAATACAGGGAACAAGCTTAGGGAAACAAACACACTAGGAACCAGGGCTATCAGTAACTTAGTACAACTAGGGAAAAAAGACAAATAAAAGCAAACCGTGCCTAAACTGAACAATAACCACTGTGAGACCTCAACACCTCAAAAAACAGGACTTAAAGCAGTGCTCCAGCAACTGAGGAGAAAAACCAGGGAACTTAAATAGGAGCACAAATCAATCAGGAAAATTGAACGCATGGTAATGGTTAAAACATGAAATGGAGGAAGACAGCAGAAGATGTAGTTCTGCAACAACAATCAGGGTGCACTCTAGTGGCCAAAGAAGGAATCGTTCCTGGGGGCCATAGCAATTCTCTAAATAGTCAGTCTCAGATGGACATGTGTTTACCTGAAAGCAATCACGCTGCCTGGAGTGAGATTATCAAATACAATCTCCTGGACAAACTCATTGCCAGCATTTGTTTTGGCATCTCCTTGTTTCACCACTTGGCTGTCTTTAAGCTGTCAAAACATAAAAACAGTATTTATGCGATTCTAGAACCTCCTTGGCTTGACCAATATTTTGATTTGACTAATAGCTGGTGTGTGGTGGGTGTTCTGGCACACTATGGCTGCCATCGCATCATCCATGGGGATGCTACACACTAGTGGTGGTTGAGGAGATTTAACCCCCCCCATCCCCAACCCCCCCATATTCATATCGAATGTTTTTTGAAGGTAAAACGTTTATTTTGAATCTGATGCATGCAACACTTTACAAAAAAGTTGGGACAAGGGCAATTTAGGACTGATAGCGATGTGACAAGTTGAAATAAGATTTTGATGTGAAACAGGTGAGGCAATCGTTTACTCCAACGATTGAAGGTCTAGTCCTTCAAGAGCAAGGATGGGTCGAGGCTCACCAATCTGCCAACAGATGAGTCAGCGAGTAATCCAACACTTTGAGAACAACATTCCTCAAAGACAAATCGGTAAGATTTTGGTAAACCTTTGTCATTCAACACCATTCGCCGCTGCATCCACAGATGCAAGTTAAGTTATGCAAAGAAGAAGACATACGTCAATACTGTCCAGAAGCACTGCTGACTTCTCTGGGCTCGGTCTCATCTGAGATGGACAGTAGCACAGTGGAACCATGTTTTGTGGTCAACATTTCAAATGGTTTTTGGACAAAACAGCCGTTGTGTTCTCTGGGACAAAAAGGAAAAGGACCATCCAAGCTGTTATCAGCGTCTGTCATGGTATGGGGATGTGTTGTCCGTGGCCATGGCATGGGTAACTTGCACATCTGTGAGGGCAGCATTAATGCAGAAAGATATGCACACATTTGAGAGCAACATATGTTCCCATCCAGAGCAGAACAAAGCCAAACCTGCACTCCTGACCGTTCTCCGATTGTTGCATAATGTGGCGCATTATGAAGCGCAAAATTAAGCAATGAAGGCCCCGTACAGTTGCGCAGCTGAAGAAATGCATAACGAATGAATGGGGGAAATTTCTACTTACTAAACTTAACCAACTGGTGTCTTCACTCTGCGTCCAAACGCTTAATAAGCGTTATTAAAAGAACAGGTGACAGTCCCAACTTTTTTGGACTGTGCTGCAGCCATCACATTTGAAATGAGTATATTTGAAAAAAATGTATTAAATTCACAAAGTAAAATCATCAAATAATGTGTTAAGAATGTGCGATTTTCAAATGATTTCTTTTTTTGCAATTTAAATACTGTCCCAACTTTTTCAGAATTGGGGTTATAGTTCTAATTAAGATAACTCACTACTGTTTACAGGTCCAAGCCTCTGAATCTATTTATAAACCATTACAGCATGCTGTTCTTTCTAGCTGATGTAACAGTTAGATGGCATCCTGCCCAGGGTTTGCTGTGTTGCTGGTCACTCAGTCTCAGGTTACCTGGAGTTGTTCCTTGAGCTCCACCGTGTACTCAGGCATGCCGTTTATGCACTTCTCATCTTTCACATAGGGGCCAGTGTCTCTCTCCACTGTACGTGCCTCCAGGATCACCTCATTTATCTGGCCTATGCAGTAGCAGTGTGTGCAGCAAGTCATCCATTACGATTTATCATAAATATAAATATTCATTCAAAATTCCATAACTCAAACATGTCAGATTGATGGTATGCAGACCTGGTATGAACATGGGAGACGGTCTTTCCGTGTACTGGTGTATTTTGGGGTTTTTGAAAGCTGTTCGAGATACAGTCACAACAGACTGGTGTGTGATTGGACAATGCCTGGTTACAGCCACAATGTCTTCATCCAGCTGGTCTACATAGACCTAAAAAAGACACACACGCCCAAAACAAAGTCTTTATCTAAGAATTCTCTCATTTCAAGATACCAAAATATCAAAGTCCAGCTTGTTTAGGCCTTAAGTGTCATGCAGACCTGTGTGAAACCCTTCTCAGCCAGCTCATGGTGAAGCCTGTTGAGTGCCAGCTTCCCTGCCAGGATGCCTGACTGGAGGTTCACCTCCCCAGGAGATGAAGGCAGGGCATCCGGTTTCCATCTGGGGTACAGACGCTCCTCTGTGATCACTGATATCTGATGCAAAAAATAACAAATTGCGTAAAAAGGTTAACCAAAGAGTTGACCATCTACTAAATACTGATCTAGCTTTAAATTAGAGGATTTATTTCGAGATCGAAATAACACTCCATTCACAAGTCAAGACTAGCTTGGGTAACTGTTAGCAAGTAGAGTCTGCTATATTCATTACCTGATGAGGAACCAGCTCGTCATATCCTCTAGTACTGCCTGTGGCGCAACACGCCATAGACACAATTGCCGAGCTGGGGAGGCAGTCGTACACGGACCTGACCTTTAACAAATGAAAAATAAAGTGCAACAAGAATGCGACAGCTGTTATCTACAAAAAGCACAATCAGATCTGTATTTTGCTAGCCAACCCAACTTTTGTTCTAGCACTACTCCATTGCTTAGATAACTCATGTACTCAGTACAGGCTTCATGCAACCTCCTTCTTTACTAACCTGGACAGGACACTCATTGTCATGGCTAACGTCAAGGAACATAGCATGTGCTATGCCTGGAACCAAAGGCCTTAGGTTGGGCTGGATGAAGGAACCAACAGGTTCTCCGCCAAAGCGATACACCAGTCTGCCTTCCTCGTGACTGTCCCCAGCGCTCATTGCCTCTGAAGCAAAAAACAGTCAAAGTCAGGGGACAGGTTCACTTCAATGGATGCCATGATGGCCAAGGATGGCTTGTCTATATTTCATGACTACAACAATCAACTCTAAACCTGTTTCTGCAGAGCAGGGTTACATTTCAACAGAGTTTAGTTCAAGCCATCTTCTTACCCAGTTAATCCTGCTAAATCAATGCCTTGTCAGCATCCTGCTTGGCTTGATTAGGTGTCAGATACAGGTGGGAACTGAACTCTGATGGAACATACTGTAGATATATATCGATGTTGGTGACCACTGGTCGAGGCCATAAGTTGTTAACATGGGGGTTTTCAACCCAGCACTTCAATCTAAGGGTATAACTTGTGTTCCAGTTTCTAACATATCTGCGCCAGGTAACTGCATTTTACAGTATTTATCTTCAGACATTTGAAAGCTGAAAGATAATAAAAACAGTAACTAGACCCTGCCCCCTGCTGGCCAGTAGACCAAACACTTTTTGCAGGCACGAACTAGTTCTTTCATTGTAGAAAATGCCGGAAGAGTTCAAGATTAGGAATTTTGAGATCGAAGACTGGATTGAGATTGTCAAGATGATCAAAGAGATGAGAGAAAGTCAAGACAGCTTCAGAACTGTTCACAGTGTGGACTATCTGTGCATTACATGTGCATACATGCACCGACTGCAGAGATTCGGTCACTACCACGAACACCATGCAGTGTTCTCCAAGGACCAGAAATGGTTCTTTTACTGTAGTTCGATAACACTGTGCCGGACTTGGAATCCAGCAGATCAATTCACTCTTCTCCATGCAGTTTCCTCTCTTACCCCAAATGAGGGAGGTAATGCCAAGGTGAGTACTGATTCCACGTGAAGAGCTCAGCACGCTCTCACAAGTGAGCCTCGGCATTCCATAAAGCCGTAACGCCAGGCAAGGCAGCAAGTTTAAAGCAATGAAGAACAGAGGTAAGAACAGAAATGCAAAGGGCATGCAAAGAGCATAAGCATGAGATGGTGTCCAAATTGAACAAAGGGAAGCCCAGGAGCCAGGGCGTTAAACCTGGTAACACATCAGTACATTACAATTGCATTAGTACAATCAAATTGAAACCAGCACATGTATTAATAGAGAAAGATTTTACATCATGCATAGACAAAGTCCTCTTCCAGCCTTTCTCTGTACCTCTGATGAGACTCGTAATCCCCAGACGGTTAACGAAGGTATTGTCGAGCTGGTCGCTACCCGTAAAGAGCTCAGCTATCACGTACAGATTGGGCCTGATTGCCCTGGCAGCAGCTAACATTGCCTAGAACACAACATATGAAACATCATAATGGGTTCATAATGCGAGTCCCAATATTTAGGGAATCAATTACCAAAAGTCTGGTTTCAGAACCTACAACTTTTTTTGGTGAAGTACTTTTTTTTTTTTTATTAAAACACAACATAATACTTTATGGAAGTGTTACTAAATAATGTGCCAACAGTTTCAAGTTTAAAAATGCACTAGATGCCACAGCACTACTGATCACATCCCCTTTGATATAATACCTCAAATTAACATTATGCGGAATATCTCAGTATTGAGTATGCGCTACCAGGAATTTATATTAAAAAATAAAGCACACCTCAGCCACATGTAGAGGTGTGGAATGGCAGTTGTCCAACCGTACACCACAGAAGTGTTTAGCCATTATCTCTGTATACTTCCTCATGTGCTCCCACAGATAGGGACAGTCCTCAGGTTTACCACCATAGCGGAGCTTCACACTGTCACCCCAGCAGACTAGTTCTCTCCTCAAGTAGACATTAGAGCCTGGCAGAAGGAAGAATTAACAAGTTCAACTAGAATATCCCAAGCCAGACATGGAAAACAATGATCTAAACCAATTTTCCAGTTCCACTGGTGGTCTCCAAGTCTTGATTGGCAATTGGTAGAATGGCATTTGGGTGCAAAAATTTCCACTGACTAGGGGTTGCTGTGGACCAGATTTTATTATTACGGATGAAACTAGGAGTGAATCTAGACACTGCATTCTACCTGGTTCTGCAAAGTTCCTGAGAGGGTCATCCGCCATCACCCATCCGTTGTGAGCTTGGAGGTGACATGCATCATCTGCATTCTGAAGCAGCAGTTCTTCCTTCTCCATTGGCATGTCCTCAAATGGGAAGGTGAAATATCTGCATTGGGGGAGAATAAAAAAAGACTAATTTAAGATTTGTTCTACGCATGGTTCAGTGGCTCGACAAATCAAGCATCACCTCGTTAAATCCTTACCTTGGCGCCAAAGGATGTTTTTTGGTCAGCAAGCCAAGTTTGGGACCATTTGCTGCAAGACGCTCATATCTCATAGTCTCCACTATGCAGTTTACAGCCTAGGAAAAAACACCAGGACGTCTTGTTCGTAGCATGGAGGATTTTATGGCTTTCATGGAAAGAGTGAACCGGGACAGACCTTCTCATGATGGTTGTGCATGTCCTTATAGCACTCCATGTTCAACTCCTCCAAACACTTCTTGAATACATCACAGCATACTTGTATCGCTGATAGGCCATTCCTGTCAATTAGTATAAAAGAACTTATATTTAAATTAAAAGGTAATGTTTAGAAAATAAAGACAATTCATACACTTGTTTGTGTCTGTATTAACCTGCTTAACTAGCTTTCCAGACTTTAACTTAGCTAGAATTTTTTAAAACCTGGTCAATTAAGTTTCTTGGCAACCAAAACTCAAGACTGGGCAGCAAACTAGTGCTTTTATCCCTGGTTTTTTTTTCCTTTTTTTTTGTTTTGTTTTTTTTTTTTTTTTTTTTTTTTTTTTTTTTTTTTGGTCCTTTTTTTTTTGGGTTACGCATGCCAGCTATAGTATGCAGTAGTATGTTTTCCAGACACAAACGCAGTAAGTTAAAAGAATTCTGCCAAACACTTAAGACTGAGAGTATATAAATCGAATATAACATTACATCAGTTTAAGCTGGAAGGTTCAGAAAAGAAGATCTGGCAGTTGATCATGATTGAAAGAGCTGTCCAAACAAGACTAAATGCAATATTAAAAAGAAGTCCTCTCTCATCCTTCACCAGGAACTAATACTACCTACTACAACTTAGACCAGCCCAAGACATAAGGTCAACCCAGTGACATTCATCTAAGCATATTACCGCTTTTGGGAATCCAGCCAATCACATTGCTCTTTCAGTACTGACCGTGAGAAACTGGAACTCACGTGTGCCTGCCAAACATGTCCAGCGCCGCGTTCATGTCCACTGTGTTGCCAAAGCGTTTGAACTGTGGATCCTGTATGATCTTCAGCTTGCATTTGATCTCCAGTTCTGTCCTAGTCGGTTTGTCACCTACGGTGCAGGGAGACGAAACGTCAAAACGGCGCACTGAACATTTACATTGCAAGCATAACAAGATGAGGCACTCACTGGCCTGCAGAAGATTATTAAACTGCTCCACGGCGCTTTCCACGTCCACCTGGAGAAACTCCCACAGCTTCAGCTGAGGGAAAACCTCCTGCCACAGGAGTTCACGGAGTGTCTGGAGACAGAGAGTGTGGTTCAGCCGGCGTGATTTCGGATTTTTTTTTTTACTTAATTGTTCACGTGTGCTCTATATGTTTTTCTATATGTCATTTACTTTATATTTACAGTATTTGGCAGACGCCCTTATCCAGAGCGACTTATTTATCTCATTCATACATCTGAGCAATTGAGGGTTAAGGGCCTTTCTCAAGGGCCAAACAGTGGCAGCTTGGTGGTGATGGGGTTTGAACTCATGAGTTTCTGAGCAGTAGCCCAACACATTAACCACTGAGCTACCACTGCCCTATGTCCAATGTCCATGGTAAGCACAACCCAAACTCACACTGAGCTGCTTCTCATCCTCAACCAGAGCTGGTAGGCCTCGGTCACGGTATTTTCCATTGGCAATGTCACAGCTGAAGTGCCAGAGAGCCCGATCCAGTATCCAGGCTGGCTTTAAGTGTGGAGAATTCGCCAGGTTGTAGCCACACTCAGGATGCAGTCTGAGCCATTTACTGTTAACTGCTACTCAAAAGAACAAAAACAAAACAAAAAGGAGCTCATATGTGGACAGGACAATCAAATAGATCTAGTATAGATCTGTATCTGTCTATACACTCACTGGTCACTTTATTAGGAACATCTGTACTAGGTTCATTCACTCAGCCAATCAATGAGCTTGTGCCCATTGTAACATCAGCATCCTGCAACCCAGTCTTCTGCTTTCTTATGGTTCAACACATTGCTCAGTCTGAAATGCTTTTCTGTTCACCATGGTTGTAAAGAGTGGTTATTTGATTAGAAGTGTCTGAAATATTCAAACTAGCCCGCCTGGCACCAACAACCACATCATGGGTAAAGACACTGAGATCACTTAGATTTTTACCCATTGTGATGTTTGACGTGAATATTAACTGAAGCACGTGACCTACAGCTATATGATTTTATGCATTGCTCTGCTGCCACGTGATTGGTTGATTGGATAATTGCATGAATGTGCAAGTGTGCAGGTGTTAAGAATAAATGAGTCCCTTGAGTAATTGGTTTGGACAGAGTTGGGTTGATATAGACTTCAATTCATTGTTGAAAGATTGTGTAGATAAGTTTTTTTTTTCAAACTATTTCTCTAAGACCGTTATCTACACAGATTTTGCACGCTATAGAGATAAACTCTAGTTTTTGAACTAGCATTAATGATCTTTATTAACTTTTGAGATCTTTGAATTTGTCTGTTTATCAGTAATACCATGCACATAGCTAGCATAAGTTACATTCATATACCATGTGCTATTTTTTAGATCTGAACTCGGGTGGAGTTGGATTTCAGGTTGAGGGCAAGTGATCAGACTTGTGAGTGCTGGTTTTGACACTTTTGAACCAACTCACGATCTGAGATGGATGTTCCCATTGCGTTTTACTAGTCTAGGTTTGGTTCTGTTGTTCACAGTTTTGTTTTTCCTTTTCATTTGTTTCAGGTTTATGAATGTCAGTTATTTCATGAATGGTTCATTTTATGCTCACAGTTCTTGTTTTAATCTGTAGATTCATCTCCTCTGGGGTTTAGCATGGACGGTTCTTTTAAACATCCTAATTTAGCCTGACCAGCTGTGTTTAAATAAGGCTGGAATTAAACTAAACAGATGGGTTGCTCCCTAGGAGCACAAGCTGAAGATAAATGGCTTCCTTAAATTTGATATGGAAACATTTTTGTTTGCTTGTTCTTTTACTAATGACGTTCTGCTTCAAAAGCAAGACCATAATGAGTTTCTGCGTAATTCCCCCCACCACCACCACAAAGATAAGATCCAGATCCAGCCACGGGTTCACTGCGTTCACCTTAAACTGTGGGATAATATTCAGCATGGTATATAATGCGATTCATTCCTTCGAATCAAAGTCCTGTAATGATGGTCCGGGTCTTACTAGGACATGCAAACAAAGCTGTTAAAACCATGGCTGCTGTAAAATTATATTCAGACCATTTCCTCTGTTAATTACTGCAATCTGGATCAGAGGATGATGAAACATTACAATATTGCTTCATTTAACCTCATTAGTGCATTACTGCACCAAACAGTAAAAATCTATGACCGTCGTGCAAGTTCATTCTTTCGGTTTTATAGAGAACAGGTTCTGAATGATAAAAATCATGATCAGTTCCCGGGAATTAATGAACTCACACATTTGGTCTGTTTTCAAGTATTTTAAGATGTCAACTAACCGAATACTTTTACATTTCGAACTCGTTTACTCTTATAAGCATGGACTGTTTTCACCTGCCTGTGTCCAGCTCACTTTATATACCACTACAAGACAAGTCAATGGCCTGGATGCTAAAATGATTATATAAAAAAGCTCTGAGCTATGTCTACTTTTCATTTTGGACATCATAAAAGACGCTGTACCAGCGAAACCTTTATCCATTCCAATACGTACTTACTACGCTCGGACCCATTTTAAAGCAGAACCTGCTTGAGGTCCATTTGTTGTGGTTTTTGGTTTCATTTTTGCACTTCAGATAGAGGTTATGATTGTTACTTCTCACAGAGTAACGATGTAAGTGTACTGTATGCATAACAGACAACCTTGAACCCGAAACTTTTTCCTCTACGTGACCCCCCGGCAAGAACCGATGAAGTGGCAGGACATTGTAGCTGAAAATTGTACGAGTCAAAGTTTGTTATCTTGACATGTTGTGGACATGGAATGCACTGCGCTCTTCAGTCATCCCGACACGAACAGGCAAAAGAGCGTTTAATAAGGTCACGCCAGATTAAAGCGAGTGTTGGAATCCTCCCAGGAGACTTAGAGGACAGAATGAAATACAGTAATGGCACACATAATGCCGGGTTCTACTTTTAGAGCCAGGCAGTATCAGTGAAATGTCAAAAGACCACATCATTGTCAAGCACTAGCAGTTTGCTGGCCAGGTAGTCAAAGTATCATGGTATTCCTGATGCCGGATCACATCTGTCCTATTGTTTTTCAACTGCGACATCATTCCACCTCTATGAGGCAGGTTTCTAAAATTGATATCGACAAATCAACAGCAACAGAACCTCAAGAATGCTGAGAATTTCGAATGAAAGAATGATGCAACCAGGACAGCTGGCACTGCAACGCCTCTTCTGCTCTGAGGTTGGTTCTGCATTGGCAGCACATAGTTCAGCCTCTAACCAGTAGCTGAAAAGGTCAGGGGTTTTGCTATCCTAATTTTTTTTCTATCCAAAACCCTGGGTTGTAGGTCTCAGGGTTTTTTTTTGGAGGACGTGAAAGTCCGAGTCTGCTCTAGTGGTTTAAGTCTCTAGACACCACCACCACCATGAAACCCCCAACCACCACCCCACCCCCAGTTCTACCAAACATCATCCAATTATTAAGACAATAAACAGGTATTCTTGAGCCATGAGGGAGTCAGCTTTGTACCCGTATGGTTGTACACGACGTCTGTGATGCAAACCATGTTCCACTCTTTCCGGATCTTCTCTGTCAGGTTCCCCACATCCATCCATGTGTAATTCTTTCCCGGTGGTGAGAAATCTGGGTTCAGCTCCAGCTGGTCAGCAATCGAGTAGCAGGAACGTGACTCACCCAACTCCTGCAATGGCGTCAAGTGGATCATATTGTAACCTATAACAAGAAGAGCACATTCATAATGCTCTGCAATGATATTCCGTGTCAGTCTTGACCTGTATTTTAGTTAGACGCCTACCCAGTTACACGTTTCATACCACACCTTTGGTGCTTTTGCGTGTTTCAATGCTAAATCTCACCACGGCAGTCATTCATATCAACATGTCAATAATTTTACCAATAGGTCTGCTACTAGCAGAACTTCAGTATCAGTATCATTTCATCAGTATAATCTTCGTGCTAGATCTTTATGCTGTTAAGATCCTCACCTGTTTCCCTGGCCACTCTGAGCCGGTCTAGCCATTCGTCCAGTGGCCCGAGGCACTTAGCCAGGTAAGTCTGCGAGGTGATGCTGTCCAAAGGGAGAACCTTCCTTTCAAGGCCTACTCGTAGCACGGGGTCCACCACAAAATAGCCACCACCAGTTTTCTCCTCATTCCTGACAGCAAAACCATAGATGTTGGTAAAATACAACACAGCTATGCTTGGATTGATTTCATTTCATGAACTAGATAAACATTTCAAGGAATGGATTCAAAACAGTCCAACACCCACCCACAGCCAAAGTAATACTGGTAGGAGCCAGCGATCTCAAGGTCCAGTTTGCAGTACTTGTCAGAGTCATCGTCCTTCCCACTGGGGTTGATCCACTCGAGGACATGAAACTCACACCTGTTGAATTTTTGCCCCGTTGCAGGGTAATTGGTGTGGACGTGCACATTCTTCCCCTGCAAAGTTGGACCTAGTCGGAACTGGAGCTCGAAGCCTTAACGAAGCAAAAATTACAAATAAAATCAAGAACACAAGCTTTTCAGGTTTAGTACTTGGTTTTGGACCAAATCCTTAACCTAAAGAGCTTGTGTTTATCTTTTTTTTTTTACATTATTTTCTGTCCTTAACTCCTAAAGCCCCATATTTTATAACTGGACAACTTGTAAACTCTGGAATGGAACAGAGGAAAGATCAACAAAAACCAAAGCCTGCTGCTAAATCTGTAACTACGTGATATTCTGGTCCTACCGAGATATGCTTAGGTAGTGCGAAATACAAGACACACAAATTCAGAGGCTTACACTGCACGACCTGGACAGTCCCAACTACTCAAGAGTAAGGAACAAACCTCAGGTTAGTGACTATATCTGTTGCCAAGAAGAGTAAAACGCTACAACTTTTTCTTAATCATACCTTGCTCCAGGCGAAACAGAGTCTTCTCCAGTCTCTCCATGTCGTTCAGCAGAAGCGCTCTGGTCTGTCCACGGCGGAGCCTATCGTTCTTTTTTTAGGATGCCCTTTACATGGGTCTGCAACAGCATGATAAAGAGGGACACAAGGGAACAATGTTCTGTGTGTTGATACCGGGAGACACGTACAGGTTTACGGTGCATTCGCACACGGCCACATTGGAAGGCCACTTCCAATGTTTACCTCCTCAAAGACAGGAACAGGAGAACGCTAAAAGCACACCCGAGTCTACTGAAATTTCAGACTCGGTTAAGAGGAAGGAGCTTGCTCAGGAAGAGCCAGGAACAGTAATGAAAAGTCTCCATGAGAGATGAATGAATGAGATGAAAAAAATTTCAGACCATTCCGATTCAGATGAAGGTTTATTGCATGCATCAGTAATGGGGGGAAAAATGGTTTTAAAACTCTACAACATTCGTCATTATATCGAATCGATAAAGGATTCCCTCGGAGAGACAAACTGAAGACCCCACCCCCTCCCCCGCAATGTATACGTATACGTTTGATAAATCACACACAATGTTTTTCGATATTCTATCGTTGTAATCGGATTACAAAAATATTTCTTGGCTAAGACGTTAGAAAGCACAACGCGTCGCTTCATTCGGGACTGAAAACGCACGCGATGGAAAACGGTGCGGACTACTACGTCAGGGGAAAAAAAATGAATTATACAGCCCGTCAAAATACGGTAACATTTTACACTACAGTCCAACGTTGGCCTCGTGAAATAAATAATTGTATATGAAGAACAATTCAGACTCAACATTAATCAATTAATCAGGGTTTGGTTATTTACAAAGAGGGGAAAAAAAAGAAAAAAAAGAAACACAGTGTCCTTTGATACTTCGAACAATACCGAGGAGCACCATTAAATCCATTAGGAGACTCAACTTCGAGAAGCGCCTGAGATGCTACCACCCCCATGCTTCACTGTGGGGATTGCGTTTTCAGAGCAATGTGCAGCGTTGGGATTCTGCCAAACGTAGTGCCTTGTCCCAACACCAAAAAGTTCCCGAGTTGGTGGAGGGTCTACAAAGTTGACATTTCCCAACAGATAAATCCATTCCAGCTTGTGACACTATACAAACGTGCATGTTTATTCAATGGAATTATTATTCATTATATTTTTTACACAAGGCAATAAAACACAGATGCAACACCGCACCGTGTAAGAGATATGTTCGTTTTATTGATTTGCATCTAGGTTCATTTCCTATTGTATTTTTCAACTTTATACAATTACTCGAAGAAAAAAATAATAATAAATCTACAGAACCCTCAGACGATAAGAGACGCATCTTGAGGGCCATCTTCGAAAGAAAGGGGGAAAAAAAAAATAACTTGCAGCAGATGAAAATACTGATATCTTGGTTTATCCTTCTATACATGTCGCCTTATAATCAGAATAGATTACATCATCTTTTATTTATGGTTTTTTTTTTTTTTTTTACACAACGAGAACGTGTTATTGTCTACTCGTAGCTAAAATTAGTATTCACAATTTCCTAAGTGACGAGTGGAGCTCCTGCTCCTGCTTTGGATGTGTTTTTCACAAAAAGTAGAACGAGTATATACACAGATCAGTCAGTATCTTTATACATATTAAGTTGAGACAGAGGGGGAGAGAGAGAGAGAGAGATTGAGAGAGAAAACGAGTCAGGCACACACTAGTTAGAACATCCAGGATTCTTACAGGCTAAAGAAAGTCAAACCATTTCTAATGAAGGGCTAGATTGCACAACGCCGAAAATAAGATCATGCATCCCCATCCCCCCAGAGTGTGTTGGGGTGTTAAATAAAGCAGAAACTGCAGGATATCACAGAACAGACACCCGAAACACGAGACACGGACCATTTGATGCCATTATATGTGACAGAAATGTTGAAATAAGTGTAGTAGAGAGAGAGAAAGGAAAAGAAAAAAACAAATGAAATGAGCAAAAAAAAAAAAAAGTTTTCCCACCCTGGAATTTTACACATCTCAGCACTTTCATTGGACCGTATTTTCCGGATTTAGTTCGGTTGTTCCCCAGGTCCCCAGGTCTTTTTTTTTTATGCTTTATTAGTATATTTTTCCTGTCATACAGTAAAGTCCTGGAGTAGCACGTCTACTGCCTAATACACAGGTTTATTACTAGGGTGCACAAATTTTTGCACTTTTTTTTGTGTGTTTTGCTGTAGTAATTGGAGTATAGTCCGGAAAATACGGTTTTACATTCAGCGTAATACTGTACATCGGCTCCCACAGTCGAGCTGCTGAAATCTTCACACACACACACACACACACACACACCATGTGACGTGGAAGACAAGATTACACGCTTTCCTTCCATCTATAACACACCTGTTAATAATAAGTGAAACAGGACGAGAAATCAGTCTGCGTAGGATTATTTTGGGTTCGAAGACGGAGAGAGGTGTGTGTGTGTGTGTGTGTGTGTGTGCTCATGTCTCAGCAGGGTCTCTCAAGTCTTTCACGTCCATCTCCCCTATCTCTCTCTCCCTCCATCTCTCCCTTGCAGTCCATCAGTTCAAAATAATTTAATCAGAAAATAAGCTCTCGTCATTCCGGCCGAGGGATCCGTCAAAGTCTCCGGGTGCAAACCGTTTTCTTCAGCTCCCACATGAGGAAATATATATATTTTTTTAATATTTACATTTATTTATATTTATAATTATAGTCATTCAAAACAAACAGTTTTTCGTCGTACAGGACGTCGTCCCTCGCGGGTCGTCTCTGTTCACTCAGCAGGAAAGCCCACGTGGGCTCAGAGCCACGCCCCTTTACGATCGCTCTGCGGCACTTTTTTCTCGGTTTCAGCCTGTAGCCTTCTGCTTCACCGTAATAAATAGATACGAGGAAAATAAAAACTAAATCAAACACACACACACACATCCCTCATTATCACCTTAACAATGTCAAAGATCATCACACTCATAAGTTATGACATGAACACACACACACACACACACACACACTACCTCTCAGGACACATAGTGTCCCTCAAATGGTTTTGATCATGGAGCTAAACTTGAAGTCAAGCAAAACACACACACAGGACTGGGTCCCTCAATCCCAAACCAAAGGGAAGTCACAGGAACCAATATTCACTACACATGAACACACACACACACACACACACACACTCCTGAAATGACGCGATAAGAAATCTAGATCCTCTTTGAACGCGTTTGTCGCTCAGCTCCAGTGCCGTCGTGTATTCAGGGGTCTGTCGCCGTGGTGATTATTATTTGACCTCCAGTATAGAAGGGTTGGACTCCATGATGGCCACGATGATGCGGTCGATGTAGTCCTGCAGGCGGAAGTTAATCTCCTCCTGCTTATGGATGGCCTCCATTAGCTACACCCAAAAAACACACACAATTTGACATTTTTTAGGGAACGTGGTCACATGCTACGCATCGGCGATCAGATCGAAGGAGTGTGTGGTGTTCATGTCGGCACACACCTCTGCGCGGGAGACGTTGTTGATCTCTGCTGCCAGCGACTCAGACAGAGACTCGGTGAACAGGCTTTTGGCTCCCTGGATGCTGAGATTGATGATCTGGCCGTTCAACTCGTCGTTCTGCTCCTTCAAACTGCGGTTATCCTGCGGAGGGATAGAGGGGGGGGAGAGAGAGAGAGAGGGAGAGAGGGAGAAGGAGAGAGAGAGAGAAAGAAGGAGTGAGAGAGAGAGAGAGAGAGAGAGAAGAAGAAGAGAGAAAAAAAGAGAGAGAGGAGAGAGAGAGAGAGAGAGAGGGGGAGAGAGGGGAGAGAAGAGAGAAAAGAGGGGAGAGGGAGAGAGGGGTGAGAGAGCGGGAGAGAGAGAGAGAGAGAGAGAGAGAGAGAGAGGGGAGGGGGGAGAAAAGAGAGAGAGAGAGAGAGAGAGAGAGAGAGAGAGAGAAGAGAGAGAGGGAGAGAGAGAGAGAGGGAGAGAGAGAGAGGGAGAGAGAGGGAGAGGGAGAGAGAGGAGAGAGAGAGAGGGAGAGAGGGGGAGAGAGAGAGGGATGGGGGGAGGGAGAGAGAGAGGGGGGAGAGAGAGAGAGAGGGGAGAGAGAGAGAGAGAGAGAGAGGGAGGGGGAGAGGGAGAGGGAGGGAGAGGGAGAGAGGGGGAGGGAGAGAGAGAGGAGGAAAATCATCAACTATTGGCTGAGAGAATCCGATAAAACAGTCGTTCAGTTCAGCAAAGAGAGATCGGTCTTTATGAGGTCACACTTCCAAGTGTTGAGCAGTTGATTCATGATAGATCTAACTCTCACATGAGAGGCTAGACCTGCAAACCAGGTCCACATAGATCAACCACATCAACCACCAGCGGAACAATCCCAACAGAACAACTGCATCATGAAAGGTCCTGCTCTACGCTCTACGCTGAAGCGAGTCCCATGCGAGTCCTACTGGCTCTTTCACCAGCCATGACAGAGTCTCTGCTCAACCTTGGGAGATTGTACAGTTTATGAGCACTCATGTCCATCAAAAACCAAGTCTCCGCAAGATCCAACTTCCAGCCATGGTTTGGACTAAGGGAAGGTCTCTGGGCCCAGCACGAGCGACTGAATAAACTGGAGTCAGAAAGCAGCGCCCCTACTGGCGAGATGAAGGAGTCAATGACGGAAACAGTACGCTCTGTGGGACCCAATGCAGACAGTCCCAGAAAAAGTCCACCAACACCGCCTGTATCTCGACAGGAAAAACGAGTTTCTTGCAGAGCTCCTCGCCGATTGTAACGGCATCACTTTTTTATCCAGTTAACCATAACGGAGGACACTACGCCGAAATCGTTCCTATTTTCTCCGAGGGTGTCGATCTCTTCGCATGCAGGAAGGTTTACCTCTCAAAGAGCTCGTCCGAACCTGTGTACGAGAGGCTCGATGGCCTGGTCCGACTCCTCTCTGAACCTTTGATCTTTCAAATGGAGTCCGTTTCATTCTCAGCTGTGCTTAACCCTAACCAAACCGAAAAGTGACGCGCTCTTCACGTCCAGCTTCATGTCGCACATAAACGTAAAGCTGCATTTAGACAAAACAGAGAGGTTAACGCAAGAGAACGAGACACTTGACCTTCATTCGCTATTTGAAGGTTGAAGGTCGGTATTTCTCCTGAATAGTCTAACTGAATTCAATCAGTTCAATGAGATTGTTGCTTATTCATGGTCTCATGAAGCTTTGGGGTTTCTGTCCTTGAGTAGGTTTCTGTCTTGTGTTTTTCTCGCATGTTTTCCTTAACTGGCCTTGGGTCTGCTGCCTGCACGTACATCCGAGTACAAAAGCCAACTTTATCCAACTTGTGTTTAGACCAGCGGTGTCCAATCTTATCCGGAAAGGGCCGGTGTGGGTGCAGGTTTTCATTCCAACCAAGCAGAAGACGCACCCGAGTCTATTGAAAGCCAAGATCGACTGATTGAGAGGGTGGAATCAGGTGCGAGACTCCTGCTTGGTTTGAACGAATGAAAACCTGCACCCACACCGGCCCTTTCCGGATAAGATCGGACACCCCTGGTTTAGACGAAGATAGAGACGGCGAAAAAGTCGTAGTGTCCGGGGTGTCTCTGCACGCACAATAAACCGCCGATTCGGTCCAGCTCGTAGCAAAGAAAGGCTCCGATATCACTTCAGAGATACGGAATGTAAAATATAACGCTGTGTAAATTGTGCAGTAAATAATGTTTTTTTTTGTTGTTTTTTAAAGTATCATCTTTGAACGCCATGCTCAATATTTGCTTATTGCCGCTTTAATGTGCCTCAGTATGCTTGCTCAGAGCGAACAGTCCTTTACCTGCTTGAGTCGTCGGATTTCCTGCTCCAGCTCGTTCTCTCTCATGTGCGTGTTGTACTCCTGCAGTCCGGCGGCAGGCGAGCGGCCTCGTCGGGCCTCCGTCTCCAGTTTAAACAGCTGCAGCATTTCCAACTGCTTCCTCAAGTCCTCAATCAGCTACAGACACAGAGAGAGAGAGAGAGAGAGAGAAAACGCGAGATAAAGACATAGCGAGAGTCCAGAGGTCATGTGACGTGACCCTTAACCCTCCCACCCCACCTCCTGCGTGGTCTCTTTTTCTTTCTGGCTGGTGTGGCGTTCATGGCTCAGCTTGTCAGCCGTCTTCCTGCGGGACTCCGTTTCTTCGTTCAGCCTGTCGGTCATATCGTCCACCTCGTCCTGGAGCTTTCTCTTCTCCTGCAGAGACGAAAAAACAACAACAAAAAAGACAAAGAATGTGCATATGTTTTATTTATAATTCTGGAATAATAATAATAATAGTAATAATAATGCTGCATGCGTGCACGAGTGTGTGTGTGTGTGCGTTGTGTGTTTTCTAGACCTCCTCCAGTCTTTCGATGTTAGCTCTCAGACAGGGCACGCATGACCTTAACTCACTGTTCTCTTCATCCAACTGATGCAGCCTACATGCAAAAACAGCACACACACACACACACACACACACACACACTGTATAAACGTTTAAATTTTTTTTTTTACATGTGAAATTATTTTCAACCACAAGGTGGCAGCAGAGGGTAACACAATACATAATGGATTAAGCTTCATAGAAAAAGTCTGTATTCCTCTCTCTCTCTTTCTCACACGCGCGCGCGCCACAAATCTCCCACCTGGCCTGCAGGTTCTCGATCTCAAGCTCTCTCTCGCGCTGCAGTTTGCTCAGAGCGTCCCGGTGTTTGCGGCCGAGCGTGTTCAGGGACTCGTCGGCGCGGACCTCCTGCTCTTTGAGCTGCTCCTCCAAGGCGTTGGCGCGGTGCACCAGTGTCAGGTTCTCCTGCCGCAGACGGGCGTGCTGCTCCTCGCTTGCCACCGAGTCCTTCTCCAGCTCGGACATGCGCCGTTCCAGAAGCAGCACCTGTCCCCCCGACACACACACACACACACACCAAATGCTGTTAGATTATTAGGAATGATTTGGGTCTCTTGTCATCACTTCTTCTTGACCAGTAATATCACTGTTTTGTATGAACAGAAGTTCAGACCTTGTCAGCGATGTCGCTGTCGGCGAGGTCCAGGATGTCGCGGCTCAGGTCGCTCATACGATCCAGACCGCTCGACTGTAACAAGTGCCTGAAAACACAAGCGCGAAAACTAAATCACGATGCGTGACCTCGAAATAAGCTACACATCGACACTATTTTTTTAATTTGAGAACCGCCCGCACCAACAAACTTCTCACCTTGCTGCCTTTTTACTGGACAGTCTCTTGCTGGAGCTGAGAGCGGGACAGAGGAGGGCAGACACGAGAGAGAGAGGGACAACAGGAAAAGGATGTCAGGAAGAGAAACGGATAGAGGAAAAGACTGAGGATCATCCCGTCATCCTCAACCCATGACTACAGGGGGGACAAGGAGGGGGAGGAGAGGGTCATTTTGACTCGTCAGCTCTTTATAACGGCTGACCGAACTCGTGAAAAGTCTAATAACAGCACAAATAACAGGAAAAACTCTACACGAGTGAGAACTAACTCCAACACAGCAGGAAGTCGGATGATGTTTTTTAACCTCGGACGGCGTGTTTACTTCTCGAACTTTTCCACTCAGACATCGCGTTTTTCCTTTCAGCCTTTTTCTATTCTATTGGGGTTTTTTTTTTCGGAGTTAGTATTTCCAGCAGCGAACCATAAAAAGAAGAAGAAGAAGAAGAAAAAAAAAGTAATTTAGTCCGATAATTAGTACGGTCTGACCAATCACAACCAGTTACAAAAAAATGATTAAAATTCAGCACTGGCG
>CM022757.1:2647017-2744517 GCA_012411365.1 Ameiurus melas | reverse complement strand
GGGCGGTTAAGCGATTTTGCGTGTCTGCCAAGCGTGGAGTGAAATGACACGAGACCGCAAACGTGGAATCTAGCGCGGAGGCTTCCGGAGCGTTCCAGCAGCCGAACAGGCAGAAATGCGACGGATGGAATGGCGTCTGCTTTTATTAGCTGCCGATACCGTTCCGTCCGTTTCCGTCGCCACCTCCGGAGTGGGAGATGTTGACAGTTATTTACAGGCGGTACGTTAGGGCTGCGCGATTATTCGAATATCGATCACGATATTGAACGCCCACGATCACACATACACGATCGAGTGCGGCGTTGACGATTAAAGTCCGCCTTAAAGTCCACCTCAAATCAAGCGCTTCCTACACTTGCAGCCAGTCAACATAGAGCGGCGCGAGGACGACGTCATTTTGTAACGCCAAAACCCGAGAACGAGTTAGCATTTTAGCGCTTCCTGTTCCATCGGTGGGAGCTGTTGAATGGCATTTTGGGTAAAAGCCTGAAATAAGGTCCGAGGCTCAAAATATTTTCACGTTTTATTCTACGACATACGAGATTTTATTTATTATTTTTTTTTAAAGCTTTTACGTGTACTGAAAAAGGCGGTTGCTAACAAGTTGCTAAATGGGACTACGGACGTCGTCGGGGACATTAAACGTCGTCACGCCGAGCAGGAAAAGATTTTGTGGATAAACTGGTTCAGGTATGTGGAGAACAATCCCCCCCAAAAATAAAAACAACACGGATGAAGATTCATCCACGGAGTATTATGGGAAAAGCTGGAAGCTCGGTGAAGTCGGGCGACCGCGGTGGAGTTTGTTTACAGCGTACGGTTAGCTGGTTATTTCTGGTGTATTTAGGCTTCAAACTTCATAAAAGTCGTGTTCATTTGTGGAAATGATGACCGGTCTAATCTGACGCAAAGATTTATACATTAGCAGGAAGGTAGCACGACGTGGAGGTGCAATAAAAACACGTCGGCACTAAAATCAATCAATCGAGAATCTTGATCAAAATAATCGCGATGATCATTTTGGCCATAATCGTGCAGCCCTAGCGTACGTAACAGCTGACGCCCTCATTCTTCTTGACTGACTCACACCTGAATGTAAGACACCTCACCAGCAGGTGGCGATGATACAACACTAACTGCACAAATGAATGGAGGTTTTGACGTCAGGTGAAAGTTTTTGGAGGTACAAACGCCACACCTCCATCATTAAACTAGACTGACGCAATGGCCACGGCCACGGCCCTCCTCACGTTCCTACTTAAAGAATAAATCGGCTGAGATTTAAAAATAAATAAATAAATAAAGGAACGTCATATGCAGGAATGTCATATACGCTAAGCACCGAGCATAATAACAGATGTGCCTGTCCACAATAAATAGAGAGAGAAAGAGGGAGGGATGAGGAAAGAGTGGTATTGAGGACAGATCACGGAGTGAGTGAAACCAGTGTGTGTGTGTGTGTGTGTGTGTGTCACATACCTCATCATATTCTTCGCCTGCTCCGTTGGCATCCCCTGAAGTGAGCTGTAGCTTGTAGAGATCTGGGTCAGACCCTGAGAAAAAAGGAGAGAGAAAGAGAGTCCCCTTTATATACAGTACAGTCATGTCTGAAAGTATAGGAACGCCGATTCTTTCGGGGTTTTTTTTTTTTGCTATACACTGAAGACATTTGGGTTTAAGATCCTGTTATTTACATCTAGACACTTTTCGGGTGAGCAAAAGTATTGGAACAGACAGACGGAACGGTCTTAAAAGTAAATATTTGGTTGTGTGTCCGTCGCTTGCGATGACCGCGACTCAGGCGTGCGACTTGGACACCGAACTGTTGGCTTCTTCTTTTGTTGTGGCTTTTCCAGAACCCTGATAAATCAGATAACCCTGATTAATGAATGAATGAATGAATTAATTGATGAGAACACCAAATAAAGCTGAATTGAATTTATTTTGTTTGGTTTTCCTTTAAACGTGTGACGAGACAGCGACCCCGTTAATGCCGTCGGTCAGTACGGTTGAAACGGTGTGCTCTCCGAGACGGCGGATCGCACACTGAGTAATTCTGACGGTAAACAACACACACCGCTTGTTAATCATTCTGTCTGAGTCATCGACACGCAGAGCAGTGGAGGAGAGGAGAACTCATCACCGTGACTGAGAACTGTGCCTTGCACACACACACACACACACACACACACACACGCACGGGTTGATTAAAAAAAAAGCACCCAGCGAGTTCAGCTCGAGTTGGAAATGATATCTGGTCTGATGTATTTAAGCACGGTGGTGTATGCTGTTGGATGTAGCTGCAGTCTCAGCTCTACTGACATTAAGTAAGAAAACAGGGCTGTGATGAAACCGGGTGAAACGTGCTCCTCTCTGCGGAAACATTCTGCTTAAAAAAAACAAAAACAAAAAAAACAATAAATAATACAAATTCCCATATAAATGAAATTTATATGTTCACTTTACACACAGGCTGATTACGGTCCTACGAAGCCTAAAACTTTTAGCATTTTACAGCTAGCACATCTGTCTGTCTGTCTGTCTATTCACTGTTTTATCTATTCGTCTGTCTAACTAACCATCACCCTGGTAGTGTATCTGCCTGGTTGTCTATCTACCTGTGTGTCTCTCCGGCTTTGTCTGTGTTTCGCTGTCTGACTGTTTATTGGGGTTACTAACTGTCTGACCATTCACATGCCTCCACACCAATCTATATGTGTCCTGTATGTCTACCTCCCTACCTATCTGTCTCTCTAGTTATCCGTTTGTCCGATTGCCTATCACACCTAGAAAGGCCTCTATATGACTATACCTACCCACATCTATCTACCTCTGTCGGTGTGTCTGCCTATATATCCTTCTGTCTGTCTGTCTGTCTGTCTGGCGATGTCCATCGACCTACTCTCCTACCTACGTGTAGATCTGTCTGCCTGTCGATCTATATATCCTTCTGTCTGTCTATAGAATCTCACAAAAGTGAGTACACCCCTCACATTTTTGTAAATATTTGATGATATCTTTTCATGTGACAACACTGAAGAAATGACACGTTGCTACAATGTAAAGTAGTGAGTGTACAGCTTGTGTAACAGTGTAAATTTGCTGTCACCTCAAAATAATTCAACACACAGACATTAATGTCTAAACCGCTGGCAACAAAAGTGAGTGCACCCCTAAGTGAAAATGTCCAAACTGGGCCGAAAGTGTCAATATTTTGTGTGGCCAGCGTTATTTTCCAGTACTATTTTCCAGGTCGTTAACCCTCTTAACGACCCCAAACACACCTCCAAGACGACCACTGCCTCGCTAAAGAAGCTGAGGGTGAAGGTGATGGACTGGTCAAGCATGTCTCCAGACCTAAACCCTATTGAGCATCTGTGGGGCATCGTCAAACGGAAGATGGAGGAGCACAAGGTCTCTAACATCCACCAGCTCTCTGATGTCATCATGGAGGAGTGGAAAAGGACTCCAGTCTCAACCTGTGAAGCTCTGGTGAACTCCATGCCCAAGAGGGTTAAGGCAGTGCTGGAAAATAACGCTGGCCACACAAAATATTGACACTTTTGGCCCAATTTGGACATTTTCACTTAGGGGTGTATTCACTTTTGTTGCCAGCGGTTTAGACATTAATGGCTGTGTGTTGAGTTATTTTGAGGGGACAGTAAATTTACACTGTTACACAAGCTGTACACTCACTACTTTACATTGTAGCAAAGTGTCATTTCTTCAGTGTTGACACATGAAAAGATACCATCTAATATTTACACAAATGTGAGGGGTCTACTCACTTTTGTGAGATACTGTATATATCTGTCTGGCTATGTCTATCCAAATGGTGCATTTATATAGCGCTTTTATCCGAAGCGCTTTACACTGGTTCTCATTCACACACACACTCACACACCAATGGTAGCAGAGCTGCCATGCAAGGCGCTACCTTGCCATCGGGAGCAACTTGGGGTTCAGTGTCTTGCCCAAGGGCACTTCGGCATGTGGAGTCACTTTTGTCTGCCTGTCTATCGATGTATCCTTCTGTCTGTCTGTCTATGTATCCTTCTGTCTGTCTGTCTGTCTATATATCCTTCTGTCTGTCTGTCTATGTATCCTTCTGTCTGTCTGACTATGTATCCTTCTGTCTTACCTATCTACTGCCCATCTGTCTGTCAATATACCTGTCTGTCTGGTTTTGTCTGTTGTTTGCTTGTGTGTGTGTGTACCTCCGTTGCTGATGGCCGTGATGCCTCTGTGGAAATCCTCAAAGCTGATGACTCCCAGGCCGCTCGGGTCGAGGAAGCGTGTCAAGTCCTTCACCTGAAACACACACACACACACACACACACACACACACACACACACAAAACCTGTTTAGAACACGTCATGCTTTCTCTTAACAGACTAGCAATCAACGACATCATAAAAACCATCATACACATGAATGTGCTCTGTCCCACACACACACACACACACACACACACACACACACCCATGCACCCATGCACACACACACACAGTAAAATGCACTGCAGAACTAAAGCATGTATGAGCAGTAAACACAGGAAGTGTGCAGTGTTTGTTTTCTTTCCTGCTGTCATAAACATGCTCTCTTTTTTTTTTTCGACATTTTGAATTCTTCCTTGTAGAAACGAATGTATATCCTGTTACTATAGAAACAGTAACACTTTATAGAAAATTAATCAACGCCTTCTGAGCAATCAGAACAGCAGCACGACAGCGCCCGGGAATAAATAGAAGCAGCCGAGATCGTCGAGTCTCCTCCTGTAGATTTCATTATGGTGCGCGTGTGTGTGTGTGTGTGTGTGTTTAGAATGAAAGCCATAAATGACAATTTTGTGCGCATGACATCTGCGAAATACACCCTGTCCTCCTCCAACACACACACACACACACACACACGCATGTCAAATAACATGCACAGCTTAGCAAACATACATGTATCATGCCTACTCACATACTCTTAAAAAGTTGCACTAACACACACACACACACACACACACACACACACACTTAACTCAAGCCGTTCTGCATTGAGCAGATACAATCAGTTAGGTTAGCCTGTAGCCTAGCAACAAGAGATCGGGTTTCCAGGGAGACGGAGTGGGGTTTCAGAGTCTGAGCCATCCCCACACACACACACACACACACACACACACACACACACACACACGCGCGCGCGCGCGCGCGCGCAAAAGTGCACGGAATTCAGGACAGCGGAGCCTCAAACACCGCAGCAATAGCGTGTGTGTGATGGAAAAGTTTTTGAGAACGTCTCCAGAGATGAAAGTGTACAGAGTTTAATGATACAGCAAGGGAACGCTCTCAGAAAACACACACACACAACACTACAATCAGGACTCTGATTTTGATTCTTTATTTAATATGATTTATAATGACGTGTTAGGGATCGACCAATCAGGACTCGGGAGGCCAAGCTGCTGTCGTCTGAGCGTGAACATCTTATCAGAGTTATATCGTTAGATCTGAAAGCGCCTCCTGCTTCGCATGACTGCGTTGTTTCGCGTGTTCAACACCGACTCTGTTTCGAAACACAAATATTTTACTACGCTACGTAAAAAAATGCATAGGCGGTTGATTTGTGCCGTCAGCTGCGATGTCCGGGAGTCGCTATAGAAACTGTATCGTATGTCGTTCGTTAGTTTTCACATCAATCTTGCGTTACTAAGACGAACGACGGACAATACGGATTATTACACGGAAATACTGCACGAAGATGCAGCGGTCAGGTGGTACACGTCGGAGCGCTCCGAAAATTCCCGGTTTACGAGTCGTAATTACGAGTTCTGAATGCTTTATTTTTTTTTGAAGTCGTAGCTGCGGTAATTACGCCACGGCGTGAACGCGGCTGAACGCTGCGTAAAAAAAGCGATTCCGGCTCTTTTCCACGACTCGGCTCAGTTGGTTCTTTTCTCTCCCGAATGATTCGTTGAAACGTTTTCTAAACGATGTCCGATTCCATTCATGGGGATTGTTCTCGTTCGCGTAGCGCTAGCTGAAATCGTTTAATCAGCCCCTACTCTACCAACATTACTCCGCATCACCCGTATCGAAGTTTCAATATTTCACAACTCTATTCTCACACAAGTACCCGTCGTATCACCCTTGTGAGGACCTTATTAACGCAGCTAATTCACGCTACAACTAAACGTGACTCGGGCTAAATCTAACCAAACAAAAGGAAAAGTTCTGGCTCGAACTTTTTGGAATAAATTAAAAAAATTTTTTTTTTTTTTTTAAAAAGCAGCTTTTCTTGTGGGGACCTTTTGGCACAAAACCAAAAACTGTCAACTATTCCTACGCTATAAAAGCGAGGACCCGATTTCACTTCCATGCGCACACACAAACGACTTGGTTTCCATGCTCTCTTCCTCCTGGCCATGCAAAGTGAGACGCAGAAACCCCGAAAAGACATTTCTCAGGTGTGACGTTTAAGAAGCGTGAGGAAAGTGCGCAAGCTGGGGTGATGAGTCGGGGGGACTCCGTGTGCGGGTTTCCTGTCAGTCGGTCGGAGAGATTTAACAGCACAGACCGCAGCTACAGAAACAACAAAACAATAAAACGGAGAGAGAGTTCCACTTAATCGATTCACACCGCGTGTGTGGGAGTGTGTGTGTGTGAGTAACGGAACGCTGAAACGTACAGAATGCGTTTCTGTATGGATGTCTCGAGATCCTAGACAATACCCGAAAAACCAATCAGCTAATTATTCACGTGACATAAACGACGTGTCGTTTTAATTACTCGGGAATTTGTCAAAAACTCATCCGTCAAACTGCAGCGTTTCGCAATCTCACACTTTCCATCCTGTACTTCCTGTTGGAGTGACTTCCTGGTCGGGATTTGCATACGGAACAAATGGAAATGAGAGAAAACGGACTGATGATCGTTTTACCGTTTAAGCGGTGGTGTAAAAACCGTCTGTTTATACTCATTCACCAGTTAGAGTAAAAACAACAACAACAACAACAACAACAAATGTCTGGATATTGTAGAGGCTGAGAAATGAAAGAACTGATGATTATTTGTGCCATGAATGAAAGAGAGGCTGTGGGAATTTCTGCTAATTCAGCCACAAGAGCATTATAGAGACTGGGTATTGATGTCAGGTAAGGAGGCCTGGTGCAAAATCTGCGTTCCAGTTCATTAAGGTGTTCACTGGGGTTGAGGTCAGGGCTCTTTGCAGGCCACCTGAGCTCTTATACTCCAACCTTGGTAAGCCATGTCTTCAAATTTGTTTTTTTGTTTTTTTCCTCCAATCATGGCTGACCCTGCGTTCTGACCCCAGCTTCCTGACAGGCCGGGGTATGCGAAGAAAACAATTTCACTGTGCTCTACGTGACTAATGAAGACTCATCATTGAAAAAAATTCCTTTTGGGGGGGCTCATTTATAAGACTGTTATAGTTATAAGAGAAAACTTCCAGACTTGGTAGAACGTCCGTGCAGAACAGAAGAGAGACCTCACACTGTTTAACATGTAACTGTTAATGTGTTCAGGACTGTTAATGTTAAAACGGATCAACCTGCAGTCATACGCTCTTTTCAACCGCAATAGTGCAGGACATCAGCGAATTCGACACATGCCAAAAAAAAAAAAACGTCATCAGAGACATCCTTTTGCACATATAAGCACAACGTGTTTGTGTGAGGTAGCACAATATTCCACATTAATTACCGTCACGTTCGATTAACTTGACAGGGTGAACTCTGAATCTGAAACGTTTAAGAGCGGTTGGGGGTTCGACTCCCGTCCCCGCCCTGTGTGTGCGAACTTTGCGTGTTCTCCACGTGCTTTGGGGGTTTCCTCTGGGTTCCTCGCCCGGTCTAAAGACATGCGTTGTAGACTGTATTTCCAAATTCTCCATCGTGTGTGCGATTGTGCCCCGTGATGGGTTGGCACCCTGGCCAGGGTGTCCCCCGCCTCATGCCCCGAGTCCCCTGGGATCCAAACCTTCATCTAAAAATCACTGCAACGTTCTAGTTGTCAGTCAAAACATGTTTGGTTTCTGAGGTTTGCCTCGATGGCACTATGAGGCTAGAATATAGCTGGAAAAAGTCGAAGTAAGCTGCTTCTCATTTACTTTTCCACCTAATTTACATATCTTCATCATCAAACTTTTACGCTACGCCTCCTACCCGAGCCTGATGTTGAAGCAATTGGTGGGATTCAGCTTCAAGTTGGTCCGTCGACAATATGACATTCATCCACATTAATTATTAACAGTGTTAACTTGAACTGTTAGTTAGAATCCTCTCTAGTCTTGTAGCTAAAGAAGCAAGAAATCGAATATCTAAGTGATATGTGATTGACTGAAGAACATCTGATTGGTTTCTTCGTTTGATACTAGGCCTATTTAAGCTGAAATCTCCAGCAGCGTACTTTGAGGAAGAATGTCAGCCATTTTAGTACTAGATGGTTTTCGTTGGGTTGGAACTAAAAATGTAGTTATATTTTGTGGATGACCGTGACTTAAAATTTAGGCAGGACGTGACCGAGTAGTTTCGGGTCCTCCTCAAGGACCCGAATCTGGCAGCTTGGTGACCCCGAGACTTGAACTCGGCCTCTGCTCTGCAGTTCAAAGCCGTAACTACTGAGCCGCCACTTTCACGTCGACGTCTGAAGTTACTTAATGTGTTCTTGAGCTTTAGATAAACCTGTTATTTAGCCCTGCTATTTTGGTAAACCCTACGAAACAAGGCGGCTCCGGAGGCCAAACTGAGGTTACGATGAAAACCAAAAAAAAAAACAATGAAGAACAACGCTTCCAAGCCTCGCTCAAGCTCGCCATTCACTCTCGCCCACGCTCGTCCTGCCAATCTAATCTCTTCTCAGTTCACCTCAGCATTTTTCAGTTGACAAAACAGCCCGACTTCCTGTACCAAATCCTCTCACCAATCCACAAAACACAAACGCTGGACAGCAAACGGAGAAGGGAGCGGACACGGACCGGTTAAATATAACCAGGAGGACACACACAAACATGCAGTAGTGAGGAAACAGCAGTTTAGATGCAGTAAACGCAAAGCAGTAAAACAAAACAAGACAGCAGCTGATGAGCTCGTGAAGGGTTTGATGATTAACGTGGTGACTGAGTCGAATCATCAGCCGTTGCATGTTGAGTCATAAAACTGGAAAGTATTCAGTATGCGGTTTTCAGGTTTGGTGGGGAGAAATTGTGCCGCGTTAACAAAAACTAGCCTTAAAAACTTAAACACGCACCAACGAGATGAGAGATTTATTAGCTAGGCAAGAAAAGTCTCCAGAAAAAGTCAGCAAGTTGTTGGCCAAGGTTTCGGCTCGGAGATGTGGTCTTCTATCCTCACACACCAAGTCAAAGACAGCATTCGACGTATGTGGACATCTGACCATCACTCCCACGTTTGGGTCTTCTCCGAAATGTTGCCACAAAGTTGGACGCAGACAATTGTATCGGATGTCTTTGCATGCTGTACCGTTACAAAATCCCTTCAGGGGCTCAAACCTGTTCCAGCATGACAATGCTTTACGAGATTCATGATTCGTCCACCCGTGGACGGCAATTTATTGGACTTCCAAAGTGAAGCACAACAACTATCAGTACGTTTACGTGGACAACAATAATCCGACATTAACCGCATTAAGACGATACTCTGATTAAGAAACTAGCATGTGAACAGCGATTATTGATGACCTTAATCCGATTAAAGTCATACTCGAAGTAAACACAAATGGAATTAAGACGTGTGGAGTATTCCTGTCTTAGTCGCGTTATCGACGTGTATTACAGACGTGTACACGCCTTAATCACACTGTTAACGTCGTGTGGGAGATTTCACCGCGTTGTGCGACAGGACACGTACACGCACGGTCAACCAATTTACGTCAAACGAGAGAGCACGGCTTCAAGCAGTCGTCTATTAGCACGCAACACCCAAAACTGTATACGGCGTCATAACGAAGACGATCTGTATGTTGAACGTCGGCCAGCGCGGCATGGGGACGTAATGACGTGTGCAGTTAATTGATCTATGCTCTAGAACACGGAAAACAGGAACATGTAAGGAATGTTCTAAAATCATCTCATGTAAAACACAATCACAATGTTGCCGTCTGTGTAGATGTAGTCCATGTTTCCCGCTGGTTCTCAGCTCTAATGGTTTTCTTGCTCCATTACCCCTCGTTTGAGCTCATGAGCTGTTGGATAAATAATTCATGAGCCAGGGCTGCACCGTACGAAATGAAACGAAATATTTGCAACCAAAAAAAAAAAAAAAAAGTTGTGCCAAGTTGTACAATTTATCGAAAACACCTTCGAGAAACCTGTCTAGATGCCAGTATTACAGAGTCTAACGTTTCAACGTGGAGGGCACTTCCAAGAAAGGAAGGAAGGATGTCAGGGTAGCATTTGGACTTTCGAGATGACGCCTATCCCACTCGAAAGCACTGAAAGTCTGAAGGCGCCGTCCCTCGAATCAGTCGTACGGAAAACGATCCTGTAATTCTATTCGCCAGAGGACACCGATATACCCGCCATGGAAAGAACTGATTCTCCAGGAACGGCTGCAGTGCTTGTGTCGGTCTGTTCATTTTGCTTAAGGCACGCATGGTCAAATGTTTTCAATGATAAATGTCCAGATGTACACGTACAGTTATGTAACCCAAGACAGCACACGTCGTGATTATTATATCCATCTAACAAGAACCAAAGGGCTCCTGGGGAAAGGAAGCAAAGCCGCACCGAGATGCTCAAGGCTAACAAACCATAATAATCCAAGCAACTAATTACCACGGTGTATAAGTAACAATTAACAAATGAGGTCAAGGAACAGTGAAACTAAATACACTTCAACTTGTATGTGAGCGAGAGAGAGAGAGAGCGAGAGAGAGAGAGAACCAGGGAAAGAACCCACAATTTGATTCTTTAAGGATGTGAATAATACATTAGATGATCTTGGGTATCGCTGAGCTCAAGTTTCACTTGGGTGTATTGTGACCGGAGAAACCCCCCCCACACGAACTTCTCTGTATGGAAATCACCCGTGAAGAGAGCTGGAAAATCAGTTAACCAAAACAGTAAAATGTCCTTGTGTGACATTAGCATAAATCTTACAACATCAGATAGTAAGTGTGGGTGTGAGCGACATTTTGTTCTGACCGCTTCACTCTGTTTGTTTAAGACAACCACACATTTACCTTTGCAGCCTTCTTTCCTAATCTGTTAACTCGCAAGCCCTTTCAGCTTATGTAAATATACAGACAGCGATTAAACCAAACAGTACAAAGCATGCTGTGGTAGACAATAATACTGGTTTTAAAAAAAACAACAAAAAGAAAACTCACGTGTGTAAACATTTATAAATAAACAAGACGAGTGACATCACCTGTTCCACTCCGTACGCCGTGGCGAACTCCATAAACTCCTCGATGCGGACGAATCCGTCTCCGTCCTGGTCGAGAGCTTGGAAAACCGCCCGCAGTGCCAAGTGTTCGTCATCCTGAGGACTGGCTGCTGGAAGCACGCCGGCACCTGTACTCCCATCCTGGATCATATCCGAGCTCACACACAACTCCAGAGCCATTTCGGCATTGTCAGGGCTGTCAGGAATGACAACGCTGTCCTCCATCAGAATCGGGCATGTTTCTTTAGCGGACAAACTCCGCTGGGAGACTCATCTCTGAGCGAGTTTAGCTTCGGCTCTGCTACCTGAGACAGGTCTGCTTGTCTAAGATATACAGGTAGATCAGTTTCCCCGTCTACCTTCACATCAGCTGACTGACCGAGTCTCGATGTAGCCGCTCCCCTTTCCTGCTCCAAGGCCACACCCACTTGGCTATCTGCACCTGAGAGGAGGGTGGAGTCTAAAGGGCTAGGAACACTCTCAGGGGTGTAGGTTACATTAACTGGTTCACGGTCCCTGCCTTCTTCAGCTTTTATGCTTCCTTGGGCAGGTAACAGTGCACATAAAAGTGTGTTTTCCTTGGAGACAGGTGTAAAGTCTGGTGTGTGTGCATTCACACTGCCGTCAGATGACTCGGTCAATCTGTGCGCGTCCTGAAGGTCATAAGATGTTGTGTGAATGTCCTTTGGCGTTATAAATTTTTCAGGCATACAGTTATGGGCACCAAAGCCGAAGCTCTCCGATTCATCCGGTGGGTTTGGTTGCTGGACAATCTCAGCTGTACAGCCATTCGGATCCTGGCAGTGTTGAGTTGTACCATTCACTGATGTGTGAACAGACTCCACCTCCTGAACGTGCAAAAGGAAGTGCGTATCCAAAGCAGCAAGCGTGTCTGATGTGTCCATGTTGGGCATGTTGATTGTCTGTTTTTCACCTGTGCCCTCAGGCGATTTAAGGCTCTCTGAAGGATTGCGTTTACTTTCTACTTCCGATGAGGTGTGTGTTTCAGATTCAGAGTCAAGCGAGATTGCGTCGGTCTCTGCATTTGCCTCGAGGGTAAGACGAAGTAAAGGAGAAACGGGAGGCGGTTCGTTCTCCAAGGCAGGAATGGTATGAACAATTATCTCTTTCTCAGAGGCAAGGGGTTTTGCGTCATGGATATCATCAAAACGTGGGTCGGATATTACAGAAAGGTTCGAGTTTTCATTCAAGTCAAGTGATTTTTCGAATGAAGCGCCTTGTGTATTCACGCGAAGCTCTGGGGAGACGTCTGTCTGAGGAGAAAGAGAGACCAGAGAGGTTGATGTAGACTCCACTGGAGCCGTTTGCTCAGGTACGAATGTAGGTGAGAACAACAGAACTGCTTGAGTGAAATCAGTTTGAAGATCCTGTACCACAGGGTCATGAGGTGGGATGTCTCTCTCCGCTACGCCTTCCATTTCTACAGTCGCCTCGTCCTCACACCGATCTTCATCTTCATCGCTTAGGCCCGTACGACTGGGTTCAGGTGGACCACCAGTCACTACTGTCTCATTCGGTGTCTCAGGTTTGGCCTCTGAATCTGATCCAGCTAATGTTCTTTCTTGTACAAATGGTTTGCTCGATGCTAATGGACCCGCAGGTGACTGGACCTCGGATGCATCACCACGTATCGTGTTACTAATCAAAGGTACATCACGTTCCTGTTCTGAAGACAATCCTGTAATTGTAGTCCCCACTGTCTGGAGGATAGCGATGCTGCCATCACATGGCTGAACAGGTGACTCCAAAAACAACATTGGTGAGACTTCATCCGAACACAAAACCGAAGGGAGGGGTGAGGAAGACAAATCGTAGATGAAGGGCGAAGTTATCAAAGCCTCATTTGAATTCTCAAAATAATAGGATGCAGTCCTACTTGAGCTTTCCGCAGCAAGATCCAGCAAATTCGCGCACGAGATGTCCGTCACGTCCTCAGGTGTAGTTTGTGAGGAGGTCAAATCTTTTGTCCAGTGCGAGTCTGGAGTCTCTTCAGCTACACTAGTCCTCTGAGCAGGCAGGGTTTGTGAGAGTGTCTGGTCCATGACGGGATCCAGAGGAAGCTGGCCAATGAGGCCATCTAAAGGACAATCTGTGTCGACTGTTCCATTGGGTTGTGAAATGTCCACAGCCTGCATAGATGTGCAAGTGTGCATGGGACTGGGTGCGTTGGAATTAAAGCTGATGAGATCCGCCGTTTCACGGCAGTCCTCTCGAGCCGGTTTCTGTGGCAGAGACTGCTGTGCACCCCATGGCGGACTGACACAGTCCGAACCGCGCTCCCACGGATACGCCTGGTCTAATCCGGAATACCGAGACGCCCGGAAAAACTCATCGAGATTCAAAGAGCTGTCCTGAAATATCTCGTCGAAGCTCAGGGAGACGATACCAGGCTCTCGCCTATTACGTCTCCCTGGATTTTCACGGCCGCCGTCAGCAGCCGTGTCGTCGTCTTCGTCGTTATCCAAAAGAAGAAACCCGAGCGAACTCTGGTCAGATTCCCAGTCGGAATGACCCCGCGGGCTGGAGAGAACCTGCTCCATTTAGGAGCGCCGTCCCTCTCCCGTGACCTCGAAACACTCCAGGAGGTATCTCCTTTTATGAAACGTCCGCACAACAATAACGTCTGGAAATCCGAGTCAGTCCACTTTTAGCCCAAGCGCCAATAGCAGCAACGTTCCCGAGATCCATGCGCAGGTGTGTATTCGAGGATGAATAATTAACTGCCTCGTTCGAACGTCAAGACGGACGGACCGTGTCTGCTTTACTCCGGTATCACCATTTTGGGGGCAACGTTTCTCGTGTCTGCACGCGATCTACACCTGATCTTTTCCTACGCTTTGTTAAAGTGCCCCCGATCGACGACGAGATGGAATAAACGCCACACTCACCTACCTGGTCTTGGAATAAACGGAGACGCCGCACCGCGTTACGTCGTGTTACACACGTGTAGTGTTTACCCGGGCTTGGGGGTTAGTTCGAGTTTTCAGCCCGTGACGTAAGGAAAAGAAACGCAAGGCCGCGAAAGAACACAAATGAACGTCCCAGCGGTCGAGACGACATAAAAATTTTGTCTCTATTTACATTTATTTATTTATTTATATTTAATGTCTGCTCAGATTGGACAGGGAACACCGAATGACAGGACTGTCCCGACCACAGTGATCCTGCGACTCCTACAGCTGCTCGTTCTCACGGCTGTCTACAGGACCACCTGGGGGAAGAAAGGAAAGAAAACACAAGATGACATGGAAATGATGTTAAAAGGCTGTTAAACGGCATGTTAAGACCGAAACTATATGCACTTTCAGACTATTTGGGTCTGCCTCATGGGCGTCGAGAGACCATGACAGGACCGGACCGGACCGCTCATTCCCACTCGGAATAGCGTCGAGCTCCTTGGAGCGGGCCTGAAATCACTTCTCCTTCGACGTCTCCTCTGTAACGGCTCATATTGCGGGTGAAGACGATGGTTTCTACGCGGGTGCGAGACAAACGTGTCAATCGGCGAGATTTAGCGCGCTAACGCCGGTGAGGCTAGCCGGTGAGGTGGCTAGCTGAGGAGGCTAGCTAACAGCATCCCTTCGTCCCTGGCTGAAAATGAAAGGGGGGGCGGGGGTGAGAGAAATGGAACCACGGCCCCTCGGAGAATTTAGTGTCGTCGTCGGCGAGATAAAACGATATACGCGGTGTGTTTGATGTTGATGATGACGAGGCGGGTGATGGTTTATTTTGCTCGAGGCCAGATGCGCGAGGAGGAGGAGGCGGAGGCGCGCGCGCGCGGAATGATCCACCTGTGCTGGAGTTAGTTAGCTCCGTTTAGCTCCGGGTTTGAAATGTCGAACAAAAATATCGTACAAAATCCCGTTATTGCTTCATTTGGATATTTTTTTTTTTTTAAACCCGTCTTTTTGGTCAGATATTCCACAATATTTCCCAGACAAAGACTTTAAAAAAAAAATCAAATCAAAATAAACAGGTCGCTGTAGGTCCTGTATCCGCAGAGAGGGAGAACTAGTCCTGTCGTTTCCCACCAGCTCGCATCAGCAGCAACAACACGACACTCGCGCATGCGCAGAAGCAGCCGCCGCAGTCAGCCGCTACCAACCGCATGGCGTCGCGCGCCGTGTTCTAATCGGCGTCTCCGTGCTGCTTTATCGCCTCGAAACGCCAGGAATGTTGAACCGAACCACAATAATGTCGGGGATGGTCATATTTCTGAGCTAGCCCATCCTTCCTTTGTCCTTTAGGGAGAGTGAACCAGACCACGGGCTGAATCCCAAATCACTCCTAACTACCTACATGAGTGCACTTCATCAGGTGTGCACTTCATCACGGGTGGCCACACCGGAGCTGTTTGGGTGTCGACCCGCATCTTATGTGTGGATGACACACATCCAGGGGGCGCTCATGGGGGGAAAAAAACCAAACCCCAAAACAAATGGTGAGGGTGCGGGGTGGAAACCTCAAGCGTACCCCGGTTCATTTATCTCGAAAAGCTTTTAAGCTAAACGCTGAGTACGGTCTAATTATATTTAGAGGAGGTCCGAGGTTCAAAGCTGGCAGTGTTGGGCTCTTGAGTAAGGCGCTTAACCCTATCTGCCCTAGGCGCGCTGCATCATGCGCTCTGACCCCAGCTTCCTAATAAGCTGGGAAATGAGAAGAAAACAATGTTTTCAATGCTGTACGTCGTCGTCTTATTATTATTCTCTTTAAACCTTTCGCACAACACACCGTCGTCCGAGAATCTACTTACCAGACGTTTTTCAATCGGAGTAAACAAACGGATTATTTTAGAACGCTGCGAGTCTGTTGTAAGATGAGTCCGGGAACGCGGTTGGGTTTCTGTACGTAGAGTATCCTGACTGCGCGTTTAGATGCTGGTGGGCGGAGCGATGGGAAAAGGCGGAGGCGTGGGAGCCCGCTGCTGGGCAAACGATTCACACTGCTCTACAAGAACACTGGTACAGAGATTAAACCATTAACTACTGTGGAGTGTGAGGTCACAAATAAATTCGATGCTAAAATAAATAAATAAATATAATAAAAAAAAATGAAACGCAGGCACCCCCAAAGCAGGTGCAAAATTAAATGTTTTGGTCTTTGGTAAAACAAAAAAAAAAATTCAAAAGGTACAAAAGATAAAAGGTACTATGCAGCATGGTGGTACCGCGGATACATAGCATTGCAACCTCACACCTCCAGGGTGTACAGTTCGATCCCGAGCCTACGTTCCTTTCGGTGTGGAGTTTCCTCTGGGTTCTTCGGTTTCCTCCCAAGAACATTACATCAGGTGGAATGGACACTCTAGAATTGGCCCTAGGTGTGAATGATCAATACACACCATTCAGGGTGTATTCCCACTGAACAAGATCCTGATCAGGATAACGTGCCTACTAAGATTTCCTTTCATCAACCACTGCTTCACAGTTTTGATATTGCAATATTCCAATCCCCCACACTGTTGACACATCTTTCCAATTGTGTAAAATCACTTGACCTGAGCTGTTGTCATGGCAGCAAAGTTACCTTTGATCCCAAATCTTCTGTCGAAAAGATGCGCAGAAAGAGAGCGCGGTTTGCTGGAGTTGTTTTGTAGAGACCAGATCAGATCATGGGATGATGGTTGTATAGGGTAACACAAGCACAACAATTAAACTCACCTTTTTTGTTGTCGTTCATTACTTGTAAACAGACACTTTGCGCCCTCTAGTGGCTACACGAAGATGATACAGACAAACAAGACATCATGAAGTAGCGAGAATTATATAGGTTTTATTACAGAAAGCGTGTGTGTAGTGCTGGAATAGAGAAATTATATTTACATGAATGTTTTCTAAACATGTTACAATCGTCGATCATCAAAAAGGTTTGTGAAACAGAGTCAAGGGGTCCTTAGTTTTCGAATTTTGTTACTGTGGTGTAACACGACCTACCATTACCTGGAATCTAATAATTCAATTTCATTAAAAATAGAGAAAAATAATCGAATCTCTGGCTCCAGTTTTTTTTTTTTTTTTTGCACTTGCAGGGGTTCTTGACTATAAGAAAGTTTGAGAACCTCCTGTTCTATGGGAAATCTTAAAGGTTTTTGTACAGATTTCCCCTTTCAAATCCCCATTAGAAAGGTACCCTTAAACGAAGAACCCTTCAGGAACCAAGGAACGCCTATTTCACATCTCCAGTCATTAACAATAATTATCTTGCATACTGAAGATATATCTCCAGAAGCCACATTAGGTACAGGATTTTTTTCACAGACCAGCATCATACCTACCATGCGGTTCGTATTGATGAAAACAACTGGGCGTGTGCAGTATCTCATTATTAAATGTATTTTAATGATCAGAATCTGTGATGATGTCTTCATTCCTCCAAGATCAGGTTTATTTGTCTTTCCTTTTCTCTCGTGACCAAAGATCTGAAAAAGCAAAATCGGAAAAATTACAGCAATTAAAGAGAAAAAAAAAAAACACAAGTGAAATGAAATGACTGACCACTAGTGAAGGAGGCGTGGCTTCTACTATGTGCAGGTCAGTTGAGAAGGATGCGTTGCTTCTGTGCATGTCAGTTTCAGGAAAGGCAGCGTGGCCACTATGCTTATAAGTCCTAATAAAGGAGGCGTGGCCTCTGTGACTAAGTCCAATTAAAGAAGGAGGCGAGGCCTCTGTACTGTCAGACTCAATAAAGGAGGCATGGCCTCTGTCTGTCAGTCCCAGTAAAGGAGGCGTGGCCTCTGTACTGTCAGACTCAATAAAGGAGGTGTGGCCTCTGTACTGTCAGTCCCAGTAAAGGAGGCGTGGCCTGTGTATCTGTCAGTCCCAGTAAAGAAGGAGGCGTGGCCTATGTGTTCATTCTAAAATTTTGCCCATTTTATTATGAATTAGAACAAGCCCTAATGAACTTAAATTAATCAAAAATGTAAATGACGCAGTAAGTAACTTCAAAACCTAGTTGATTGACAGTTTATAAAAATTAACAACAATTTGTGTGTACATGCCTGATTTTTCAAGATCTGAACAATGAAATCGAATACAGTCACTCTGAAATGTGTGTGTGGTTAGTAAAGTGTGTGTATTGTTGGTAGTGAAGAGCAAAGAGAAGAGCAGCACCACACCAAGCATGTAATCAGTCAATGAAATTAGTTAGTCTAATTCATTAAGCGCTTAATTAAACGCTACAAAGCCACACACTTTCATCATGCATCGCGCATTTTAAGAGAAAAACTCGCATTTCAAATCTTCTAGTCTATAGTCTATCTAACGTTAAAATAAATGCAGATAATCCGAGGCCGCAGTGAGCTCAGGCTCAGCGAACCTGGACAGTTGAAAAAGACCAGGATGCCCACTGTTTCCTTAGAGTCCTGTTCATGGCTGATATATGCACACACTCGGCTTTAAATCATTTGAAATATGTGTGTATGTATATTTATTTCCTTTACATATAGGATTTCTTTTTTCCCTTTCCAAAACATACACTTACACACACACACACACACACACACACACACACACACACACACTCACACACCTGTGTGCAGTGCTGCCTCTCAAAGTTTAGCAGAGCGAGACGAGTGTATACCAAGCAAGCGCTCCATGTCATTGGTTGAGGTAAGCCACGCCCCTCCATCCGCAACTACCGTGGCGCCGGTGACGTACGACGCCGCACGGCTCGCCAGGAAAAGAACGGTGTGCGCCATTTCCGTTTTGTTTCCCGCCCTCTGCAGAGGAATGGTCCGGAAGATTCCCGCACTCTCCGCATGAGAGCCACCTGAACCAGAGAGAGAGAGAGAGAGAGAGAGAAAGCAAAACATAGAGAAAATCATCCTTTTCTGCTGCCTGATTATCACTGAATGTCTCTTTAACCCAGGAAGTGATCGGTTCCCCAGTCCAGTCATGTCAACACAAAGAACAGACTCTCTCCCTCTCTCTCACACACACACACACACACAAATTCGTACCAAGTCTGCGGTAACCCTCGGTGCCAGAGATCGGACCTGGTGCCACAGTGTTCACCCTGACGCCACTGGGACCCCATTCCACCGCCAAGTGTCTTGTCATGGCATCTACACACACACACACACACACACACACACAAACTAAACCAGTGAAAGTAAAGGGTCATACAACTTCATGTACTTGTTATTCAGTTCAGTGCAAAAGTTTGCATCCCCTCCATTTTTGTCGAAAGGTTATGCATATTAATTTTGCAACTCTGTATATGGACACATTTGCTGGAAGCTAGGACATGGGGGGGCAATCCTGTGGTGACTAAAAAAACAAAAGCCTGGGTAGGCCACGCCCACAAATTCCAACATTGGCAATTGCTCCAAAGTTTAAATGTCCCAAGTAACTCGTCGCTTGCTAGCGTGAACGGAGAGGGAGACATACTCACCGTTGGCGGCCTTCGCCGACCCAGCGTGCACCTGCAGAGCTTGACCTTTGTATCCGAGCGTGGCCGAGATGTTTACGATGGAGCCACCGTGATCCTAATATAGACGTACAGTATCCCGCAGTTACATTATACAAAACAAAACAGCGCTATCGTTACCATCCGGAAGTCGATTATTTTCCAATAACAGCACGTCAGGAAGTGTTTTATTCCTCTTACACCACAGCAGATTGCCAGCAAATACAATTATCAAGGTATCAATACTTTTATTTAAAAAAAAAAAATGTATTGTTGTGGAACATCTAGCAAAACAAGTCAGCTCGCAGCCTGTTAAAAAAGTGCCGACACTGGAGGCTCCTTCCATAAAAGTTCAAATAAACCTCTCCTTACAGAAAACATCGACATTTATCAACAAGGACGTATTTTTTCTTCGTTTAAAAACAACGGCGCATTTACCATGTCACAGTTTTTGTTTTTATTTTGTGATCGTTGCAGCCAAACGGGGGTTGGGGGGTTGTTGTTTTTTTTGCGGAAAACTACTTAAATCACGCAGAACTATTTCGCACGGTCTTTCGCAGCAATGTTTTAGACCTTTTAGCTATGCTCGTGCTCGACGCACGTGAACCGAAGAGGGGTTTGGCTGAACGTGCGTGCCGCGGCGACGTCATGCGGCGACGTCATACGGCGCGTCTCGGCCAGAAGCTACGGAAAATCTGCCGTAATTTTGCACAAATAAATAAATCGCAAGATTTTCCTTGCTTACGTCGCAAAATCCTGGAGGGACTGATTGATTGTTACGTTTAAATGACGTATTCGTTTGAGCCTCCGGCCGGAACTACCCTCAGAGCCTGCTGTTATAGGAAATGAATCAACACCTTCTGAGCAATTCGTACATCGCATCGCCGTGGTATACGCGGTCTTAATAATGTTTATGACGTGATGACATTTTAACGGTGATGTTTTTTTGTTTTTTTTTACCTTGAACCATTTTTCATAGACGACTTTGCTGGTGTTAAACGTTCCCATGGTGTCAATCTCCAAAACCGTTTTGAAGGCGTTGAAGGACAGAGCGGCGGCAGGACACAGGAAGTTCCCCGCCGCGTCTACACAGATACGGACGACAAGCACATACAAACTAAGCTTTTCAAAAAGATGCACAGAGAGGAAATCTACTACTATGATGTAGAACAATACATATTTTCCCCTTTTCTTTTGTAATGCACAAGAACGCTTCCGGAACATTTCTACACACTGTGAATAGACACGAATACATAGAACAGCTTGCTAACCCTTGCGCACGAACGCTAACGTTAGTCCATACTATAAATGCATATCGAAGGACCCAACGTACTGTTGATAAGAATATCGACACGTCCAAACTCTTTCAGCATCTCGTCCACAGCGGTAGAGATGGTGTCCGGCTGACGCACGTCCATCTGCAGGGCCAGGCAGTGTCGTCCCGTGGCGCTGGTCAGCTTCTTAGCCGCCTAGAAAAACACACCGATTGAAAACGCAGAGCTTAATAAGCTCACGTGGAGCTTCTTGTTTGAAATGTCGGATCCTCTGGAACCGGAAGAATATACCTCGGTGAGCTTCTCCAGGTTCCTGCTGGCGATGACCGCGTCACAGCCGTGCCTGAAAGATATTGCCTTACATGTTGATTCATTCTATTTATCTGTTTTTCTTAGGAAAGACTGCAGAGGAGGTGGGACAGAAGGCGACGCACCGCTGAGGTTCAAGTACAACCTGAGCCTTTGTGGGTTCGCTCACCCGAGAAACAGAGGAATAACCAAAACCGGCGTACCTCATTAGAACCTCGGCGATACGGAAGCCGATGCCGGAGCCGCCGCCCGTTATGAAGGCCACTTGATCCCTAGATAGCAAAACAGATTCAATTATTCATAGGGAGATCGAATCTAGGCAGCATTCCACTCCGTGCAATCACCTGACCCGGCTAGAACGAAATCAGGACCATGGGATAAGGAACGAGAAAGGAAGGAGAAGTAAGGACCAACGAGTGAGTACTAAGAAGGAATAAGGAGAGAAGAAATAAAGAACAAGGGATCAGGAGAAAGAATTAAGGAATGAGGTACAAGGAGTGATGGAAAAGAAACGAGGGATAATTAAGGGATAAGGAATGAGGAATAAAGAATAATTCATATTGAATAGTGAGTAAGGATTACGCAATCAGGAATAAGGAGTGAGGAAAGCTGTACAAGCAGTGATGGAAGAGAGATAAGCGGTACGGAATAAGGGATAAAAAGAGAAAGGAATAAAGGATAAGGAATACGAAGTAATGTACAAGGCGTGAGTGATAATCAATAAGGTGCGATGAAGAAACGGTCAGAATGACAAAGGAAATAGGGAAACGGAAAAGGGATACGGGGTACGAAATAAGGAACACGGAAAGACGAGCAAGAAGTGAGGGAAGAGGAATAAGGGATGAGGAATGACGGATAAGGAAGGAGGGATGAAGCATAAGGAATGAAGGGTAAGGAATGAAGAAAAATGAGTGCGGGATCAGGAATCGGGAACGAGGAACGGTGGATATGGAACAAGCGAATAAGGGATAGAGCATCTGAGCGAAATCACGAGGAATGCCGAGTAAGGAATCGGGAATAAGGGATAAGGAGTATGAAGTGAGGGAAGAGGAATAAGGGATACGGAATGTCGAATAAGGGAGGAGGGATAAAGCATAAGGAATGAAGACAAATGAGTGCGGGATCAGGAATTGGGAACGAGGAACGGTGGAACGGAGGATATGGAACAAGCGAATAAGGGATAGAACATCTGAGCGAAATCACGAGGAATGTCGAGTAAGGAATCGGGAATAAGGGATAAGGAGTATGAAGTGAGGGAAGAGAAATAAAGGCTACGGAATAATTCACGAGGGAGGACGGATAAGCAATGAAGAATGATTAAGAAGGGGTAAGGACTAAGAAATAAGGGATCAGGATTAGGCGGTGAGGATCATAAATGAGGGAATGAAAGACAGGGCGTAAGGAAAGGTGAAGAAGGAATGAGGAAAGATGAAGCAAGGCGAATAATGGAACATGTAGGGAAGATAATAAGAAGGGGAATGAGGACTAGAGGACTAAAGGACTAAAGGGACTGGTGTGTTTACTTGAGCAGGTCCTGGCTGTAGATGTGTGTGTATGTGCTGAGACACTCATCCGTGTGCACGTCCTCCGGAGCCTCCGCCATTCTCCCAGTCCGCTGAACTACACAACAGAAAACATCAGCGTGAATAAATGTGTATTTAGTAAGTGATTAACAGAACAGAACACTGGGAAACGAGCAACAACGCACCAGAAAACTAGTTATATTATCAAACTAATGCTGATTAAACAACAACACACACACACACACACACACACACACACGGTTCACACCGGACCTTGGACCGGCCCGGTGACGTGTGGTAAATGCGGTGCATTATGGGACATGTCGTCTTTACCATTTCTGAGGCGATTTGTAGCTAGCTAACTAGCTAGCGGGGTATGGATGAAAACGAACATACTAGAAAAGATATAGATATCTCTGAGATGAACTGGGCTTTCTTTCGAAAGCAAAATAGTTTTGACCTCACGATAGGTTCAAGCTAAAAACGTTAACTTCAAAATAAAGCCTTAACCTATAAACCTCTCAAATCCTTCCACTCTAATCCAAACTTTACCACACAATAAAACGTATCGACTGTCGTCGAAGCATTGCTCTGAAATACAAATCAAGATGCTAACGTAAAAAATAAGACATTTACCTAAATAAATATATATATATATACACACTACATTTGTTAATGGATTATTTTTCAGCATGGATATCAAGGTTAAGGATTAAAATAATAATAATAATATATATATATATATATATATATATATATATATATATATATATATATATATATATATATATATATATATATATAATTATTATTATTATTATTATTATTATTATTATTTAAATCCTTAACCGCGATATCCATGCCAAAAAATAATCCATTAACAAATGTAGTGTGTTTTGTTCCACATTCTATTAGGATTGTATTGGTAGACTGTATTGGTTTCCACTAGACATAAATACACCACCAATAGAACACAACAAATAACCAGTCGAGACCCACAAGGAATATTATTGTTTCCATTAAAACTAATACAATTTCGATTAGAACCATTAGAATTTCACTCCGGTTTTCTCCCCCAGTCCAAAGACATGCATGGTAGGCTGATTGGCGTGTCTAAATTGTCCGTAGTGTATGAATGGGTGTGTGAGTGTGTATGTGATTGTGCCCTGTGATGGATTGGCACCCTGTCCAGGGTGTACCCCATCTTATGCCCCATGCTCCCTGGGATAGACTCCAGGTTCCCCGCAACCCTGAAAAGGAGTAAGCGGTAGAAGATGGATGGATGGAGACCATTCGAATTTCTTTAATGGTTTCTATTGTTTTGTTTTTTTTCAGCTGGGATGTTTCGGCTATCCATCCATCCATCCATCCATCCATCCATCCATCTTCTATACCGCTTATCCTTCTCAGGGTCATGGGGAAACCTGGAGCCTATCTCAGGGAGCATCGGGCACAAGGCGGGGTACACCCTGGACAGGGTACCAAACATGCATTACCAATGTGTACGATCATGTAACATTTGTAGGCTACAAACTACTGCAATTTATGAAATGTCAAAAATACAAGCAATCTGATAATAATCTGACAATTATGAATCAACTTTCCATAAATCAACTTTATGTGCATCAAACTACATCACAAACCCGAGGGACGGCATACTCTCTCTCTCTCTCATTTGTCAATCACAGTGAGATTAGCCAATCTGTCGGCTCGTGTATGTGGAAGAGGGTAGATAGCACTTTCCTCCAAGTGTTACGTCGCTTTACATAAGGAAAACGAACCTCTAATATGAGCCTTCCTATAATAAAGTAATGTCTAGTAAAACATTTCATCATCAACACAAAGTTACATTGAGATAACACACAGAAACCGTGAACATTGCTTTAAATAAATACTTTTATTAGTAACCCCTGGAACAGGAAAAAGTAGTTCCACCTTAAGTGGATTTTAAAAAGACTGTTATTGTTACATATTACAGGTCTTTGCTTGGTTTGCATGACCTCCAAAGAAGGCACAACCATAGCAGTGTAATGGTCCGTAATGCCGGTCACGTCGGTCTTACACGTTCGTCAGAGCAGCGGTAGGCTCTGACTGGTGTGTCCGAATCTCCTCGGGCAGAACTTTAACAGGCGTTACGATCTCTGGAGAAGAGGTTGGTACAGAAATGGTGGTCTCTAAACCCACCGAAGAAGCACTGATATCCCAGAGTTTGACTGCCACTTCCTGGTCCAAAGCCTGAGGGGCGGGCTCTTTCTCCTTCATAACGTCGTAGTAACGACCGCTCACGCTCGTCAGCTCCTCGGCGACAGCCAAATAAACGCTTGATTGGGCGCCGAGTTCGGGTGACTTTATCAGCAGGTAGAAGAACGGACCTAGAGTAAAGCGCAGGCATGCCAAAAAAAACAAAGCAGATGACGTCTGTGCTAAATATTAAAAAAAATAAATAAATAAATATCTGATTCACAGGACATCTTACAAACAAACAAACAAACAAAAAACTATTGACTTGCTGAGTACAGTGCTGGAGAACTGCGATTGGTGCATGCCTGTGTGTCTACCCAGCTCTGTGGCGACGACTCCAGGGTGCAGGGCGTTTACTGTGACCCCAGTACCTATAACACACACACACACACACACACACACGTTATAGTGTGTTCTACTATTATTATTTTACTAATCAAATAAGCCAGAGTTTCCCAACACTACTCATTCCACTATTAAACATCACACACTCATAATCACACACATACACACACACTGACCCTCGAGCCTGCGTGCAAGCTCTCGTGTGAACAGGACGATGGCGAGTTTGCTCTGACAATACGCCTTCTTCGTGTTAAACGTCTTCCTGTCCCAGTTCAGGTCCTCGAAGTCAATCTCGCCGATGATGTGCGCCAAAGACGACAGGTTGATGACTCTGCTGGGGGCGGAGTCTCTCAGCTTATCCAGCAGCAGATTGGTCAGGAGGAAATGGCCTACGAGGAGTGATATGAGATGTTCATCACTATTGTATACAGAGCTGTTTTAAGACGCAAACCAGACGTTTTATCAACGACATAGAGGTTGACTTTTATATTTTAACATTAAAATAAAGGTTATGAATTGATGAAGAAAATTCTATAATGTCGGTTGTGCTGCGCTGTTTTCTACGGAGAAGATTCCACGGCAGAGCAAAATGCAATCACAGAGGTAAGAAAAAAAAAAGAAAAAAAGTGAAACACTATAGACAAACTATACTGCTTTTCATTAGTGACGTGAAGAAAACGTTCCATACTGAAAAGTACAACCTTCAACCTGCTAACACTGCTCTTACATTGCCTTATCTCTTTAATAATAATATTTTTTAAAAACCAATCAACAGGTGATTTGAACTGAAACTTTGTGTCAGACGTGAATGGAGTTTCTTATCGTGCCACACTGAAATGCAATCACTGTTCAATCACAGCCCTGAACTTGAACCTCGATTTTTCTTTCCATGCTACGTCCTCACCTAGGTAGTTGACTCCAAGCTGCATGTCAAAGCCATCTTCGGTCTTCCCTGGAGGACACCTCATCACCGCAGCATTATTGATCAGAATGTCCACTCGTTCCTCTTCTCAGAAACAAAACACACACACATACAGAGATGTATTATAAAGTCCGTATAAACATCTAATAATAAATAATAAATCATTTTTAAAAATTCATCGTGTTTACAATTATTATGAGCCTTTTGGATCACTGGGTACCAGATCACAGTGAGTGAATGAATAAGAGTCTATGTGTCAGTTTGAGAGTGTGTGTGTGTGTGCGTGTGTGTGTGTCCTACCCTGGTTGATCTTCTCAACAAAGCTCCGTATGGATTTAATTGAAGCTAGGTCGACGTGTCTGGCGTAAACGTGAGGGTTCAGGGTGGAACCTCTGATCTCACGTGCTGCTTCTTCACACTTCCCCATGTCTCGACATCCCATAATAATCCTTCCTCCTGCACAGGAATACAACAGAAGACACAGGCTGTGTTTTAATATAGTTTCAATGCACTTTTATTCACTTTCTCCTCACATTTTTCTTTTGGTCAAATCCAGTCTTTTAAACACTGTTTGTTCCAACGACCAATCACTGATCACCACCGTTTTTCTGAACGACCAATCACTGATCACCACCGTTTGTTCCAACAACCAAGCACCGATCACTACTGTTTGTTCCAACAACCAAACACTGTTCACCACTGTTTGTCTCAATGACCAATCACTGATCACCACCGTTTGTCTGAACGACCAATCACTTATCACCACCGTTTTTCTGAACGACCAATCACCGATCACCACTGTTTGTTCCAACGAACAATCATTGATCACCACCACTTGTCTGAACGACCAATCACTGATCACCACCGTTTGTCTGAACGACCAATCACTTATCACCACCGTTTTTCTGAACGACCAATCACCGATCACAACTGTTTGTTCCAACGACCAATCACTGATCACCACCGTTTGTTCCAACGACCAATCACTGATCACCACTGTTTGTCTGAACGACCAGTCACTGATCACCACCGTTTGTTCCAACGACCAATCACTGATCACCACTGTCTGTCCCAACGACCAATCACTGATCACCACTGTCTGTCCCAACGACCAATCACTGATTACCACCAGTCCTCCCAACTGCCAACAAATCACCAATCCCTGTCTGTCCCAATGACCAATCACTCATCACCACTGTTTGTTCCTTCAGACAATGTGTCTTCAGAAAATCTTTCCTCTTCATGTTCTTCCTATGCAAATGATTGTGACGACGGCTTATGATCTCATCTAGCAGCTGCCATTTTGAACCTGCATTAGCTATTTTCTCCTAAGTCTTAGCAGCACTGCTAGGACTGGATTCTGCATCCCTTGGAGGTGGTACCGAACCGTACCTCTCCTGGCCAGCTCTCGGGCCGTTTCTTTTCCAATCCCGGTGTTGGCTCCAGTTATAACCACCGTCTTTCCAGGGATCCTGGCTTTACTTGGGCAGGCGCCTCCTGTCAAATGGTTCCTGCAATGGTGCGAGATGGTGGGAAATAAACTTGGAGTTATTAATGTATAAAGCAAATGAATCCCAGATGATTCCCTATTAGGCAGGTAGACCAGAACATAGGGTATAGATTTTGTCTTTGTATTTCAGCCTTATGTATAGCTTATTTTATTGACCTGAGTCAGTGGGGAATTTCTAAATGGCCATATATAAGTATGTCTTCCCCTATACACTATGCACTACGTCCCATAGAATTGAGACTCAGCCATAGTTACTTAGCAAACCAGCCGGCTAATTTCACTTACTTTAGCAGTACCGCACCGCCAAAAACAGTCCCGAATATAGACGCAGGAAGGATATATCTACTCATTGTGGAAGGTTAAGACTAACTAAATAAACTGGACAAAAATAAACTAACACAAACACATTAGCAAGGTGAAGATCACGCCACTTTGGACCTTCAAGTATTCGTTATTTTCGTTTCCTACCCGTATTACAGAAGGTCCCGCCTCCACAATTGTGATTGGCTAAAACATATGGCAGCTCATGCGTGGACGATGGACGACCAATCAATCACAGGACAAGAGGACGGATTTATCGAATACGGGTATGACAAAACGAACCGTCATCAATATACCAATGTGCAACGCAAACAACGCCACACATCGGTGGAAATATAAAACGCTATAAAATGAGGTCAAATAAAAGATTCAAGCAAAAAGTGTCGAAAAGATGGTATATAAACACTTGTGGAATGTGTTTTAGTCTACAATCGTTACTCATTCATGTTCTAATAGGAGTGTTCAATCAATGTTGATCAGTTTCGCAGGAGTTCCTTCATTACATTCATATTTGTTGCATGAAATAATGCAAGTTACAGATAGAAAACCCAAGAATATTTAACAGAAACTGCAAAAGTGGACAACAGAAATGAAAATGTAAATGTCTTTATTAAAAAAAAAGAGAGACATTTTTCTGTCATAAATATTTACAGGCTCAAACACACAGGCATGGGTTCTGTCCAGTGACTCAGTTCAGCGCATCGCGTCATTGTATGGACAGATATCCGACATGTCCGAGTAAAGACAACAGACAGCGAGAGATGGAGAGTAGGATGATGAGAGGATTTTGTCCTTTTCCCCCGGCCTCCTTAGCACAGAAGCTGAATGACCTTTGTGGCCCGTTGTATCTTCTTCTGTGCTTCTGTAGCCCCGCCCTCTTCCCCTTCTGGACTCGCCCCAAATTGGACCAAAGCCTCTGCTTTGTGCACCGTGAGCTCCCGAGCCACGCCATGCAGCCCTTCCAGATACGATAAGAGAACAGAGAAATGAGCGTCCGGCACCTGAGACAGAAAGATAGAGGTGAAAATGAGACAGTGGAGGAGGTGTGGCCTCTGTGTATCAGTGTCAGTGGAGGAGGTGTGGCCTCTGTGTACCAGTTTCACTGGAGGAGGTGTGGCCTCTGTGTACCATTTTCTGTGGAGGTGTGTCCTCTGTGCATCAGTGTCAGTGGAGGAGGTGTGGCCTCTGTATCAGTGTCAGGGGAGGAGGTGTGGCCTCTGTGCATCAGTGTCAGTGGAGGAGGTGTGGCCTCTGTGCATCAGTGTCAGTGGAGGAGGTGTGGCCTCTGTGTATCAGTGTCAGTGGAGGAGGTGTGGCCTCTGTGTATCAGTGTCAGTGGAGGAGGTGTGGCCTCTGTGTATCAGTGTCAGTGGAGGTCTGTCCTCTGTGCATCAGTGTCAGTGGAGGAGGTGTGGCTTCTGTGTATCAGTGAAGGAGGCATGGCCTCTACCCGTCAGTCACATTGTAGGAGGTGCGGCTTCTGCAAGTCAGTCCTAGGGAAGTACGTGTGACCTCTGTCAGTTTACATGAAGAAGGCATGGTTTCTGTGTGTCCTATCACAGTGTAGGAGGTGTGGCTTTTATAGGTCAATATCAGGTGAAGAAGGTGTGGCCTAGGGGCGTTTCTGAAATACCGTACCTTCTCGCTGTCGTACATGTGCTGCAGGAGCCACACCTGCCTCGTCTTCTGGAACTTCCACTTCTCTCGCTTCTCGGACCAGCTATACACACACACACACACACACACACACACGCGCACGCGCAGAGAACATCAGAGGAGAAATTCTAGCACCCGTGTAAAGATACAGCGAGTGTGCGAGTGTGTGTGTTTCTGTGCGTTTCTCACCATGTCAGATAATCCAGAGCCAGCGTCTGTGCAGTGCCGCTTTTGCTCTCCTCCTTCTCAGACTTCCCGTCTTCCTTCTGCTTCTTCTTCTGCTCCTTTTTCCGTATCTTCTTCAGCTTCCTCTCCAGCACTCGTTGTTCCTCCGGGCTCAGCTCCTCCTCCTCCTCCTCCTCCTCCATGCCTTCCTCTTCTTCTGCTTCGTCCTTCTTGGTAATTATACGCTGTGCAATAATAACCCAATAATAACCCAATAAGATCAATGGACGCTTCAGAGATTGCTTGTGGTTAAAAATGAGGAGTTGCTCCAGAAAGATGATCCACTGTGTTACTACACCTTGGTTTTGTGCGTTTCCTTCTTCTTGCCATTAAGCTCTTCATTCTTACGGCTCTCCGTAAGATCAGCCGACTCTGTGGTGTCCACACAGGCGTCTTTCTCCTTTTTCAACTTCTTCTTCTTCTTTTTCTTCACCCCACTAACAGCTTCACAAGCCTCAGATTTTTTCTGCAAATGAGAAACACTCACATCATAGGCCTAGGGGCAGTGGTGGCTTAGCAGTTAAGGCTCTGGGTTACTGATCAGACGGTCAGGGGTTCAAGCCCCAGCACTGCCAAGCTGCCACTGCTGGGCCCTTGAGCCAGGCCCTTAACCCCAGGGGGCGCTGTATCACGGCTGACCCTGCGCTCTGACATCAGCTTCCTGACATGCTTGGGTGCTCTACTGTATATGTGACCAATAAAGACTCATTATCATTATACATATTTATGGACATGCAGTCCCCTCCGAAAGTATCGGAACAGCAAGGCCAATTATTTTGTTTTTCTTGCTATACCCAGAATACGTTTGGGTTTGAGATTAAAAGATGAACATGAGCCGAGAGATCAGAATTTCAGCTTTCATTTCCTGATATTTACATCCAGATGTGTTAAACAACTTAAGACATGGCACCGTTGGTGGCAGACCACCCGATTTTAAAGCAATTTTTAAGTATAGGAACACACAGTCTTGAAGTAAATGAAAGTAAACAACACTTAATATTTGGTTGCATATCCTTCACTTGCAATAACCGCATCGAGCCTGTGACTCGATGACATCAGCAAACTGTTGCATTTTTCCTTTGTGTTGCTTTCCCAGGTTTTTACCACAGCCTCTTTCAGTTGTTTGTTTGTTTCAAGGGGTTTCTCTCTTCAGTCTCCTTTTCCAGAGTGAAATGCTGCTCAACTGGGTTACGGTCTGGTGATTGACCTGGCCGGACTAAAACCTTCCACTTTTCCCCCCTGATGAAGTCCTTTGTTGTGTTGCCAGTGTGTTTTTGATCATTGTCGTGCTGCATGATAAAGTTCCTGATTAATTTGAGTGCATTTCTTTGTAAACTAAACTGGCAGACAAAATGTTCCTGTAAACTTCTGAACTCTGCTGCGAACATCATCATCAATAAAGATTAGTGAGAATGTTCTAGAAGCAGCCATGACACTACCTCCATCATGTTTCACAGAGGACCTTGTATGCTTTGAATCATAAGCAGATCCTTTCTTTCTGAACACTTTGGCCTTTCCATCACTTTGGTCAAGGTTAATCTTGGTTCCAGAACTTTTGTGGCTCATCTCTGTATTTTATTGTGAATTCCAATCTGATTTTCTGATTCTTACTGATGATGAGTGGTTTGCATCTTGTAGTATGGCCTCTATATTTCTGCTCTCAAAGTCTTGTTCAAGCGGTGGATTGTGAGACCTTCACCCCTGCCCTGTGGAGGTTGTTGGTGATGTCACCGACTGCAGTTTTTGTTTTGTTTTTCCTTCACAGCTCTCACAATGTTTCGGTCATCAGCTGCTGTTGATTTCCTTGGCTGACCTGTTAGTACACCAGAGGTTTCTTTTTTTTTCAGGACATACCAAAATGTTGCATTAACTATACCCGATGGGCTATTGACCACATTCCTAAATATGAGGAAATGATAGCTGATATTCTGCTCGGTCCTCTCATATTCATCTTTTGATCTCAAACCCAAATGTCTTCGACGTACAGCGAAAACTGAGAGTGCGCAGCATGGAAGCTTGTGTCCATCGACAAAGCAGTCCTTATAGTTAACGTGTCGGAGGTTATCTCCAGGTTGACATAAAACCGTTCAATTCCGGGCTCAGTAGCGTGCAACTCCTTGACAACGAAATGGAAAAATTTTTCACACCTTTTTGCCATTGCGCTCTTCGTCATCGCCGTCTTTCTTCTTTTTCTTCCTCTCCTTCACCTCACTGATGGGGACACACACCTCGGAGTTCTAGAAAGGAAACACGTCCACGTGAAAACGTGTCAGAATCACCCGGACACATGAGAACTAGACGGGATTCTTCAAAACCATGACCAGTTTATAATCCGAGTTAGACATACTGTATAGACCAAGCAGCCATTTTGAATACAGAACTCAGCGGTGATACAGAGGTTTGTCTGTCCTCTTCTACACATGCATACTAGAAAAGAAAAACACTAGGATGTGTTTAAAGAAAAGAAAAAGGAGGGGAAAGATCTAAAACCATGTTCTGAAATGCACATTAACCTCATACAGGTTGAATACTAACTTTACTCTAAAAACCCACCATCCACTAGCCTGTTTATGTCTGGTTCCTCTCAAGAACGTTCTTCCTCGTGATTTCTCAGGGAGTTTTTCCTTGCCACTGTCGCCCCTGGCTTGCCCGGAAGACATCTACATATCGAGAGTTCTTTAAAGCTGCTTTGTAGCAGTGTACATATTGTAAATTTAAGTACACACACCTCTGGTGCCACCTCTGTCTTTTTTCTCTTCATTGTCTTTGAGGTCCACAGCTGGCTGCAACGGTCTGGTCTGGTCTGGTCTTCCCAAGTCTTGTCTTTCTTTACAATAACTCTGGTTGAATACACATAATACAACATTAAAGAAGAAACAGGCTCAGAACTCGACTTAATCCAATTTATGACGTGTGATCACAGCAGTGCACGATACGATCCCAGGTCTATGACAGACCGTGCCTGTGATATTCCCCATCTCAGATTAGATGATGGAATATGGGTTAAACGCATTCATAGAAACATTCTTCAGTGTGAGCTTGAGGTCATAACGATAGTATTGCCCATCCTATAACATGTTTCATTTATCACTGTTACTACTACTACTACTACTACTACTACTACTAACCCCCCCCCCCCATCCCATAATATTTACATTAGTCTAATGCTCTCTCTCTCTCTGTCTCCTTCTACATGGGTCTACTCATAGCTCATCAATTAAAAAACAATAAAAACTCCATGAAAAAAATTACATTCAGGTTTAATTATTAACTCAAATGTGTATTAAAACTTTCGCTTAGTGGGGGAAAAAAAGTAAAATCTATCTTTACAAAGCGTTTTACAATACCCGTGTCGTGCTTCTCCAGCAGCAGCGTGTACCCCACAGTTCCGGGACGTTTCTACGGTTACACACGCAACCTCGCGTTCTGATTGGTTACCTCCACTTCCGCGTCGCCTGGGAGGTCTTGTAGGTATTACTTTTCCTTACAATTTGATCAGTCGTCGCTGCAAACCTCAGTGGGCACACGTTTTTATTATTGATTGATTGATTTGTTTAATTTTATTTCTGAAATACCTGTGAATAACAATGAGAGATACGTACGGCGGAACGCTCGTGTGTCGGTTCTCTCCGGACGTGTTTCGGAGTGGCGCACCATGTGTTTGATAACCGGACACTTGGTCAATGTGAGAGGACGGGAACATGTCAGCAGCAGCACGGTGTGTGTTTAGGGGTTTATCACGCTGCTCTTTAAGTCCTGGACCAATCAAGTCTGCCGTTTTGAGGTGAGCTGGCGCGTGAGTGATCAGTATAATCCCTGATATAGCTTTTTCCATTGACAGGATTGAGATGATCTCAGCAAGACTGCCTGCCCAATGCCTTCCATTTGAACATACAGTCTACTGTATAGTGTAGAAAGATGTACCCTGTAGTGCAGCTGATCAGGGAGGGGGGGAGGATGCATATGGGGATGGGTTTAAAACACATTAAGATATTATAATATATTATATTGGGTTTAATATATTCATGTGTTTTTAATAATAATAAAAATAGACCCCTAAAAGCCGAATGAATTGCAGACACTTGTTCGGACCTATTTCATTCCATTCAACCTGAAAATATTGCTCATACGTTAAGACAAAATGTAAAATATTTGCCATTACGTACAAGTGATCCAGCGCTGCAGGTGGCGCTATTAAAACCTCATGGTCGTTTCCACAAATATAGGAAGAAGACCGCCGCTCCCGGAAGACATCCCTTGCGTCTTAAATTGAGTACTGTGACATTAAGTTCTCCGTTCGATTGAGTACCTGGTGCTCAGCCGGGATAATGTACGTACTGATCAGTGTATGTGCGTAGTGTGAATACAGTCCGGACGTCCGATATCCGCCATGTTGGCATTGTCATGTGACCTACAGCTTTTTTGACTTTTGATTCTGACAGCTCTTCTGCGCCAGTCCCGTTGCATTATGGGATAGCACAGTATCCACTGGTTCCGTACTGCAGAGTCGAGGCGGAAGCAGTAGGTCATCCGGGTATTTCATGCCTATTGTTTTTATGAATACTGAGAATTTGGATATACTACTCACATACGTCCTATTCCTTTGGAGTACTGCTTTTCGCCTACTGTATAGTAGAGTAGAAGGGCTGTTCGGACAAAGCTCTCCATTTTTGGAATGACTCGGCTCGGGGGCGGCTGGTTTGTAACGACTTCTCATAGGCTCGGATGGGTAGCGTGTACGTCTGCAGAGTGAACCGTGTACGTCTACATGGTGAACAAAGCTTCTGTCCACAATGACATCATATGAGGAGTGGGATAAGATTCCTCAGGAACGCTGCCAGAAGATCTGCATCTCGTTTGCAGCAGGTCATAACAGCAAACGGCTGCTCTACTAAGTACTAAAGATGCTTGCCATGAAGGGGTTGAATAATTTTGAGAATGGAGAAGTCGTGATAAGGGTGTGTGTATGTGGTATATACCTACCTACATGCATACATACATCTCTCTACACACACACATACGGGGCTCAGGTGGTAGAGCGGGTTGTCCACTAATCGTAGGGTTGGCGGTTCGATTCCCGGTACACGTGACCCCACATGCCTACACTTCGACAAGACACAGAACCCTGAGTTGCTCCCGATGGCAAGCTAGCGCCTTGCATGGCAGCTCTGCTACCATTGGTGTGTTAGTGTGTGTGTGTGTGAATGAGTCACAGTGTAAAGCGCTTTGGATAAAAGCACTATAGAAGTGTGTCATTTACCATTTTTACCTATGCACACACACACACACACACACACACTTATTACAACTTATCCATTCTCAAAATTATGGCAAGCATCTTTAGTACTTAGGAGAGCAGCCTTTTGCTGTGTGTATATATGAGTATGTAAAAATAAATGTCTTTGAACACTGATGATGATGGAAAAAAAAATTTCTACCCTCAGGTCATGCACTGCACGATCGTTGTCGATCACTTCACAGCTCTACGCCAAGCCCCGTCGTTCTCAAGGCTCAACCGATGGCGAGGAGAACCTCTCTCAGCCCATCAAGTTCTCCACGAGTAAAGCCAGCCACCGGACGTGGAAGGTGGAGCGCTCCATGGGCAGCAGGTTCCAACGGCCGTGGTGGAAGGTCCTGCCAATCAGCGTCTTCACCATCGGTTTTCTCCTGTGGTGCGTCTTTCGCCAGGAGACCGACCTCGACCATGCTCTGGAAAAGAGCCTGTTTGAACATTTACCCGGGTTACTGACCAACATGGAGCAGGACGAGGAGACTGAGGAGAGGGAGGAACTCAAAAAGGAACCTGATGATGGTTCAAAATGAACATGAATTATTATTCGGACGTTTCTTATATTATGATTGTCATTGCTGAGACATCTTAGTCATGAGATTGTGGAAATAAATACAGGTCTCTCCTGATAAGAAGCCTGTTTAATGAAAATAGTCAAGCCAAAATACAGCAACCAAGACAGCTTTGCACCAGATGTAGCTGAAAGTAATGGAACCAATGTAGCACCGTCTAAGCTACAGGTCTTGGTCACACATTTGCCGAAAACTGTGGCGAGTTCAGTATGTGGTTTCTGACACTATTGAAACGCTGTTATCTGTAGAAATAGACCAAATGGACCTCAGAGCTCAAAGAAGCAGCTCAAAGTCAAGTCATATGGTACTCCGGTAGGAGGCGTGGTCTTAAAGGTGGACCTGTATGTTAGAAATAACGCGGATGATGACAATAATTCCAATTTGATTTGAATTATTAATGCACTTGTTCTAAAATATAATACGTTTTGTGGTAACAAATCATTCATTGATCAAAGCAGATTCTATTTGGAAAAAAGTGACACACACACACAAAAAAAAGTATAATCACTGCTGTGGTTTTCTGTAAGGAGATGTTTCAGATTTATGGAAGGAGTCCCCAGTGTCAGTCCTTTGTAACAGTATCATGACCGTCCACACAATTAATTGTAACTATAAATGATTAAAAAGTACAATGTGTTGTTTGGTAATGAGTGCACATTTAAAAATGATTGGCGATTTGCAGTGGTATAAGAGCAAAGGAACACTTCAGGACATGCTGTTATTGGAAAATCATCAACTTCAGTGAGGAAGTCATTATTGATCATTCCTTATATGCAAGCTGTTATTTTATGTAACTCTGCGTGTACAAGTTGCTACTTGGAAATCCTTAGAGGTGAGAGTGTGATTGAGCCACGCTCAGATGTAAACTTGATATTTGGCAACCATGTTGTTTACAACTGGAAGCGTTGCAAAATAATCCTAGAGCTAGTTCACAACAATAGATTTCATACAGGACGTAAATGATCACAAGTTGATCGTGTGGAGCTAAACGGTTTGGGCAAAGGTTCCTATACACCGGTTTGTTTTGTTTTTTCATTTTCCTAGCACTTGGGTTTGTTGTGCACAAACATGAACAGCGTTCGAGTGAGAATACGTCAGATACCAGACGTGAAGTTAACTCGGTCAAATGCCCGCTGGAATCTGACTCTGAATACGAATCTGAATCTGATCGCAGCCATGCCCCCCCAACCAAGTAATTAGGTCATCAAAAATTCAATTACACATCAGTTCCTGTAAACCGTATCTGACCTTAGCTCTGCTCCCTTTGTATGCCCATGGCCCAAACTTTGCATATGAGCTCCAAATCTTGTCCTGTGTATACCGTTCATTTTCGGATGCAATCATCAGTTACAACCACTGCAGTAAAATAAGCTCTGCCTTCTTAGAGTGAGTGCTGAGTGCTTTGATACCAAAGTAATGAAGATGAGTCCGAAATCTTAAGACTAGTTTGCATGTTTTGCATATTATTATGCAAATTAGCCATGGGGGAAATGAGTGGGTAGGGACTAAATAAATGTCCCAGGGTGCTCTCATGCCCTGTTACCTTCTAGATCTCACATTTATTTATGCTGTCATAGCTAGTCCTGCTGGAGTCCCTGCTTGCCCTCAGTGCACAATGTACTTCCTGTTAGGCCACTATGGGGTAAGAGCATTTTTATACTCTCACTCTCTGCTGAGACTAACACACATTAGTCCTGCTTCCTGTTGGGATGCCTGCCTGGTCCATCCTGATGCTCTACACCAGTGGTAAATGGCGCAATTTTATGGGTCTCATTCACCCATTCACACACCATGGCAACTTGGGGTTCAGTGTCTTGCCCAAGGACACTTCGTGTGGATTCACCCGGGCTGGAAATCGAACCGACAACCCTACGATTAGTGGACAACCCGCTCTACCATCTGCGAACAAATAGAGGACATACAGTTGCGGTCGGAAGTTTGCATACCCCTTGCAGAATCTGCTAAATCTTAATACTTTTACCAAAATGAGAAGGATTATAAAAATCCCATGCTGTTTATTTAGCGCTGTCCTGAATAAACTATTTCACATAACACATGTTTACATATAGTCCCACGAGACAATAGCTGAATTGATAAAAAATTACCTTGTTCAAAAGTTTACATACCCTTCATTCTTAATCCTATGTGTCGTTACCTGGATGATCCACGACTGTGTTTATGTACTGTGAGAGTTCTTCATGAGTCCCTTGTTTGTCCCGAGCAGTTAAACTGCCCACCGTTCTTCAGAAAATTCCTCCAGGTCCTGCACATTCTTTACTTTTCCAGCATCTTCTGCATATTTGACCCCTTTCCAACAGTCGCTATATGATGGTGAGATCCATCTTTTCACACTGAGGACGACGGAGGGACTCGTACACGACTATTACAAAAGCTGCAAACGTTCACTGATGCTCAAGAAGGCAACACCTTTAGTCAACACCTCCCTCAGCATAGCTATGATAAAGAAGTTAACAATATTTAAAAATGATACACACTACAAAACTATACAACTCCATCCTCAGTCTTATTCCTAACCTATACAAATTCCAGAAAAGATGGCTGAGTGGAAATCACAGTTGGCCCTAACTGGTTCTGATGATTGCCGAGGGGCTCCATGTAATGTCTGACAGCGCTACAAGAGAGCACTGTGTTAAGGGAAGTGAGGAAACATGTTCTACAAAATTAATACCTACAAAAGAAAGACAGTCAGAAAGCAGAGGAATACACTCACATGGCATATATCGTCCATCAGGTTCCAGTTCTCCAGCATCTCTGAGAACGAGCCATGTGCCGCTGGTGCTACTTGGTAAAGTGGAGGTAGGAACAGGGGTGAAAGTGGTGTTTGGGGTGACTGTGGGGAAGTTAACAGTGGGGGAAGGTGGAAGAATTTGTTTGGGTGGTGCGGCACACATACTCCAAGTCGAACAAACAATGCTCCTGACCTCCAGAGGGCCGATCTGGATACTCCTCCTAATAAAAAAATTACTTGATCAAAACTAAATGTACACTTATAAAATATTGACTATATTGCCAAATTCTACAATGTTTCCTGAAAAATATAACTTTAAATACGGCCTCAAAGCATCAAGGAATAATAATGTGCTGAACAAATACCCGTATGTTTTCCACCTTGGTGGTCTTTGCCCAGACACGTCCACGTCTGAGTAGAGGTCTAGCCAGGTCCTGCCTTCTTTGGCTTTCCTCCTGCCCTCTTTATAGCTGTTAGTAAAATACAGTTGCATTTAAACATTATTCAATCCCTTCAGGATCACTCAATGAGAAAAAAAATAATAATAATAATTGTATGTTGCTAGACTGAGGCTAAGAATTGCACAAACGCCATAAGAAATATAAGTGATGAGCTGAGCAGGACTGTTATCATGCCAAGTGGACAAATATGATCTAATAACGAGACCACAGCAAGCCGTGTGGGTTTGCTGACAGAACATATTAAATTAGCATTAGCTCCATGTTCCAGAAAGTTCTAAACAAACATTCAGGAACAAAAAGTCAAATAAAAAAGTAGTAAAAGAGGAAAGGGAAAGAATAAATGTAGCGTTTGTGCCTTAGTTGTAGAGCAATAATAATAATTTTTAAAAACTTTATAAAAACGTGTCGAGTTGTGATAATCAGCATTTTTGTCACGACGACGCCAAGCACTCTGAGTCTCTAGAGTCTAGACAAAAATCTAGTCTAGTCTAGTCTAGAGTCTAGACTCTGCTGTTATCCCGAAGAAAAACTGAAAGATCAATCATTCTGAGAATAGTACGGGACCATAATCAGAAAAATCACACACTAAAATGTCTTCTTATTGAATATTTTGATACACACTAGCAGTCAAAAGTTTAGATACAATAATTATGTTTTTATTTTATAATTATACTTGAATAATAATAATAATAATAATAATAATAATAATAATAATAACGAAGTCATCAAAACTCGTTTTGAAAGGCGCCATCTACAGGCGCGAGAAGGCAAATGCAGGAGCTTGTGACCTAAACTTGCAGCCATGACAACGCCTCTCATGTGTGACGTCACAATGAGAGGCACGCACTACTGGAATATAGAATGTTCAGTTTCTGCAATGTTTAGGGTTAGTTGCTCGAGTATAAACAATCGAGTTTGGTGGTGAGAACAGTCTGCTCTTACCTCTGTGAAGAAGACGACAATTTCAGACTTGAAATGGATCTCTACAGCTGCCCAGTCTTTAACTCTAGAATCATGAACGCTGACTTGTACAGTGTTTTGACATCAGAGTCAGTTCGCACCAGAGAAGACAAGACTGGTGTTTTGCTATACCTGAGTACACCAGGTGAGGGAGCTGGGCGGCTTAGCTGTTTGATTGGTTACTAGGCAATCATATGTAATAATAATAAGAAGGAGCAGAAGGAGAAGACTTTGTATATATAGTGGCTAATGGTAGATTCATCCAATTTCTTGGTAAACAGGAAGCTCCCATCCTTGTAGAAAAATTAGTCAGGACTATATTTGCAAGATTGTTACCGCATAAATGTTTCGCCTCACACCTCCAGGGTCCGGGGTTCGAGTCCCACCGTGGCCATGTGTGTGTGTGCGGAGTTTGCATGTTCTCCCCGTGCTGCGGGGGTTTCCTCCGGGTACTCCGGTTTCCTCCCCCAGTCCAAAGACATGCATAGTAGGCTGATTGGCGCTTCCAAATTGTCCGTAGTGTATGAATGGGTGTGTGAGTGTGTATGTGATTGTGCCCTGCGATGGACTGGCACCCTGTCCAGGGCGTACCCCGCATTGTGCCCGATGCCCCCTGGGATAGGTTCCAGGTTCCCCGACCCTGAACAGGAGTAAGTGGTATAAGATGGATGGATGGATGAACAGTAGTGACATGTTTATTCTTCTAATTCTCGTTTACAGGCTTGATAATTGATCAGCACAACCCCTGCCTGAAAAGTGTTGCACGTAAGTTGTGGACCTTGTGCCCCCCCCACACACACACATTTTTTTTTTTATTGTTGTTGTTGCTTGCACTGATTTCTTACTACTAATGTCTATTTGATCTACACTTCAGGTATCTGTGCTGCAGGTGGCTACATTGTGCACGACACAGGTACTCTCTATTTTGTTCGGGAAACATGTGAATGTCATGAATGTCGATTGTAAATATTTGCACACATGGCAGTACATGGGGATGTTACATGATCTCGCCTGCAGGTGACACGATTCTGGCTGAATGGGTGGTGGAGGACGTGGTGTTGAGTGACGCCATATCTCAGGTCGTCCAATGCGCTTTCCAAATTCTGGATAAGTGCGACAAGCAAAGGAGAAAACATCTCAAAATAGGTGCTTATTTAGTTCTACTTGTGTGATTGAGTGCGTTATGTTTTAGTCGATGCGGTTTAACATACAACGTTTGTGTTGTTCTTGTCTGTGGTAGTAATATCGTCTGGGAGATTCTTCAGAGCGAGAGTAGGAGTTGGCGCTCGTCAGCTTTTCGCCGTTTTTGGCACAGCCGTGGACGAGATGCGATCGGCGATGGCGCGAGCGGAGCCTGGCTACATCATGCTCTCTCCTGAAGCGTGGCGGCTCTGCCGCAAAAACGACTTACCCGTCACGTGGACTGAAAACCAGCAAGTGGTCAAGGTTGAGCCTTTTCTGAATTCACTACACCTGCACTGACACCAGTTTTAAACCCTTGAACTTAGTGCTAATGATATAAATGTTGATGCATCAGGTGCTCTGTGTCAGGAAAAGACAGAGCGCGTCAACGGAAGACCTGGACAATTACAACATCCCTGCGAGGAGTAAGTCAGTAACTCATTTTTCATACAGCTTTCAATGCATACTTTGCTATCGATGATATATCCATCAGTCTAAATGGTTTATTTCTTTAGGCTCCCCAAAAAGAGCATACCTACTATCAACAGATGACAGACAAAAATACATGCACAGATTCATGATCGAAACAGCCCTGGAAAGGGTAAGTATCATTTGGTAAATGGTAAATGTGCACTTATATAGCGCTTTTATCCAAAGCGCATTACACTGTGTCTCATTCACACACACACACACACGCACCAATGGTAGCAGAGCTGCCATGCAAGGCGCTACCTTGCCATTGGGAGCAACTTGGGGTTCAGTGTCTTGCCCAAGGACACTTCGGCATGTGGAGTCACCCAGGCCGGGAATCAAACCGCCAACCCTACAATTAGTGGACAACCCACTCTACCACCGCCACATCCGCCTCCACATCATTTGAAGCAATCAGAACATATCAGAATCAGTACATATTCTGTGCAAGAGTTTGAACGTAGGCTCAAGAGTTTCATAAGACCTGTCCATGGAGAACACGACGAGTTCTCTCTTTTTTTTTCTTTTTTTTTTATTCTTCCGTTAGATGCGCACAACAGTGCGAATGCAGCGGCTGCAGGAGGCGTGGCCCGTCACCATCATGTTTGTGAATGTGCAATACGTGCAAGCTCAGACGGATGTCCGACGCAGCTGTCACCGAGTCAGCAACATTATTGCCGAGCAGATGTTCAGGTGCTGTGGGGAGATCTGCAATGCCTTCTTTTTCGAAGAGGTCGGTTTTCTAGGTCTTAGTTACTATAAGTTTAAAAAAAAAAAAAAAACACACAACACAAATGTATGGCTCCCCCCCAGGTTCGATTCCCAGGCAGGGAACAAACCCAGAGATTGAGGGTTGTACTCCGGTACAACGATCCCAAGCCCAGATGAAATGGAAGGGTTGTGTCAGGAAGGGCATCATAAGCAAATATGTGGCCCAATGATTGGCTGTGGCGTCCCGTAACGGGAGCAGCCCGTAAGAATGATAATAAGAAATAAAACAGAAGTCTGTTGCCTCTTGAGTCAGTAGCAGACATTTATCTAGGAACACGGTTGATAGGGATTTTTTTTCACCAGTCGGAACATCGCAGCCAATTATTTCTCTGGATTCGTCATGTGATTTCAGGGCTGTGTATTTCCATGCGCCGTCGGTTTACCCGGGAAAAGGAGACAGGATATGACCGCTCAGGCGATGCAGGCTGCCTACTGTATACAAGAGACATGCAGCCGAGAAATCGACAACATTTTGTAAGGCATAGCACTTTACACACTCGCACACGAAGCATTTCGACAGGTCCCGTCTGTCCTGCTGATAAGTAATGCTTGCGTCCTATAGGATGGTCTCCGTAGGGTTGAGTACAGGAAGAGTTTTCTACACCCTGCAGCGCCGTCCTGAGATAAACGAATACACAGGTAAGGGGTTTTCTCCCCAAACGGTAACATTCTAATCTCTAAACACAAACTTTTTTTTTCTTTTGGGAGGCGTTTTTAAAAAAATGAACCGCTTCTCCGGTCGACAGTGTACGGGCGTACAGTACACGTGGCATCGGCTCTGGTGAAGGAGCACCTGGGGATGGTGTCGTGTGATGTGGCGACCAGCCTTTACTCCATGCTGCCTCTTTTGCCCTCGATGTTTCAGGAGACGAAAGATCGTCTTGAACAAGTGCACAAACGGGATGAGATTTATCAGATGTAGGTGGTCTTTTATTTATTTATCTTGAAGTGTACGAAGTCCATAAGTGAAAACTGACACAGGAACTGTAACCACTTTACAGGCTTGGTGATGAAGCTGCAATGTCCAGGGGGATGTTCGGAATGAGATTGGGTTAGTGGTTAACGTTTATTAACGAAACACTTTTATTTTTTGTATATATATACATATATATATATATTTTTTTTTACCAACGCATCCATTACTTTTGCTATACGCCGTCTAGCTCTAGCTCACATACAGACAATGCAGTATGTCGAGCGTCAGGTGGTGGAATACGGCTCTGTAATCGGCCACACCTTCACTGTCGAGATGCTGCAGAAGTTCCTGCCCGATATACGTGACCAGGCTCTCACGACCGCCCTTAGATCATTGTTTAGAGTCGGCATCTTCAAGTGTGCCTCCGAGCCCAGGGACGACTCAGTGACCAAGACCTGTTACTGCGAGAACAAACCCCAAGGTCAGAGATTACGATCTCTCACTCTTTCTCTCTCTTTTATCAATACGATTACGATTCCTTCTTATGCAAACGAATCGACTCACGCCGTTTCTCTCACAGAGTTCATGCAGATCTCAGAGGAGCCGTTGTGGACGTGTCAGCTGATGAGTTTCTGCAACGCTGAGGAAATGGAGGCGGTGCATAACCTGGTACAGAAGAATAGGTTTCTGTTCAAGGAGCGCCATGTCATGTGTGCCAGGTACCTCGAGGAAAAGGCGTACCGCTGCAGCAAATGCAACGCTGACAAGTTCATATTTGGACCAAAAGAAGCCGCAGGAGACATCGACGACGACGAGCATGTCCGGGAGATCTACAAGACAATTCGGCCTAACGAGATCTTTCAGAGCCAAGGTCAGATAACGAAGTCTTCTTGACTATCATATTACGCCTGACCCTTCAGCTTATTTACAGTGTTGGCCAATGAATAACTTTTAAGGATGACACACTGCATAGGATATTCACGACATAATAAAGCTGATCATGTTTTTTTTTTTGTGCGTGTAGGCATGCGCTGTCGAAGTAAGACGTTCCGGGCTGAAAGAAACAGGTTACTGAGGTTACTATGCTCATGGTAATGTTTATGATAGAGCTGTGATTGTGATTCAGAGCTTATGTACAGATCTGATAGACCTTGTGTATGTCTTGCAGCAAGGATACAGCACGCTTCCAGTCCAAAGCGAAGTCCGTACTGACGGAGACGCGTGATAGGACGACTGCGGGCGGCTGTGAGTGCGCTCAGCTAGTGGAGACGGTACTCTTCCCTAGAGTGAGACACTGGACCTGTGTAGGAGACGTGCCCAGGACCTTTTACTACCTGGTGGAGAGCGCAGCCGCCTGTGTATATCTTCACAACGATGCCAGGGTGTGTGTGTGTGTGTGTATACTACTAAGAACGTTTAAACGACCTTCTTGTGATTGTTGCACATGAACGTGACCGCGAAAGTGTTGTCCTGTCTCAGGCATTGGAGTATCTGAGGATGGCCAAGGCAATTGTGGAGAATCTCACAAAAGGGAAGCCTGCATTTCCATCAGCAGATCCTGGACCTGTTAAACTCTGTAAACTTCAGCAAGGGTTTATGTATCGGCTCACAGGAGAGGTATGTCCAAAGTGCAAATACAACTGGTCTTGGCAAAGGCAAACCGATCATCATCATCATGATGTCTTTGTTTCTTCCAGATACTATTTAGCGCAGGGGAAAATTCAGAGGCAGAGGAGAGCTTTAGGAAAGCCTTGAAGGTCCTGAACTGCAGCCTCCCTCACAATGCCGCCATGCAGTTGCCGATGTTGGTTTGGGAGACGACGAAGAAAAGCCGCTTCCTATCCAGACACTTCGAGATCCCAGAGTACGAGTTCATATTCCAATCGTTCATCTCGTCTAGTTTTCAGAATGCTCTTTTTTTTTTTTAGGAAGTTTTATAAGAACTTATGTGTGCGTGTTTAGGAAAAGGAAGTTAGCTCGTCTGCAGGAGTGCATCCGTTGTCTGTCCTGCCTGTGGCAAATCGGCTACCTGCACGGCCAGCTCCAAAGCGCAACGCTGGCCATCACCATGGAGATCAACCTGGCCGTCCAGACCGCCGATCCGTTCAAGGTCAGTTTTATAAAGTCAGTGTTAAGACATGCCGTGAGTAATCGCGGAAAAGGCACAAGTCGAATCGGCGCCAGCGCAGGGAAAGTGCGCTCGATCGTTTTCATTGTTCTCAAGGACACGTTTTGTAGCACAAGTTCTCGTGGTCATTCGCGCCTAGATTCTGACCTCCATGACATAGCCAAGAATAACAAGTTGTGTTGTCGTGTATCTGTAGATCCTCTACACCGCCATTGACTACCTCCAGTACAGGCAGCTTATGAGCGAGGAGAGAGAGTGCAGGCATCTGAAAGACTTCTTGTGCAGGACTTGCGCCGGCCTGTCGGACCACCCCGATGGACCGAGGCTGATCAGCCACTTGACTCGAATCCTCACGTCGTCAAACTGTACACCGGGGACCTGGAGCATTCCACTGAGTGCAGTAAGTAGAAACATTCCCTCTTAATGTGCCGGTTATGTAATAGACGTCTACGAGAGAACAAGACAAACCATGCTGTACGAACCCGTTTTTGGATGCAGGAAGGTAGATCTCAAGGAAACGGGGCTGGTGACCACTGCCCTATACCAGTGGGGGATGAGCAACCGACTCAGACTGACCAGAAGGGTTCGGATATGCTCGCTTCACTCGCTCCTTTAGAGGTTCGAGTGATTCAAGCCACAGCAGGTAACTCCCAATGTTGAAGCTCGGTAAAGCTCCTCTGAGAGATGCCTAGCTGAGACCTCGCTCATCACTGCTATACGAGTGTACGGAGGTATACACCACTTCAACAGACTTGGCTCCCTAATCCCACACTTCCTGGGTAATCCCAAGTATGGTTGCTACAGAACATTGTGTTAAAACGTCTCAGCATGTCACCAACTGACCTTAATCTCAATCAAGACCTTAACGCTCAGCCCGAACATCCTTTAAACACAACATTCAGATTTCAATAAAGATTCGTCTTTTTCTTGTCCAATAATATACACTCAACTAAGTCATTCTTGCAATTATCCAGTCAGCCAATCATGTGTCGGCAGTGTAGTGCATAAACTCATGCAGGACACAGGTCAAGAGCTTCTGTTAAATCTGCACATCAAACAGAACGAGGAAGAATGGGATTACACTTCACCTGCTCACCTGGTCAATCTTCAACCGTCGGGGCGTTTCGGTGAGCCCAAGCAAAAATTTCGCTTCCTTTTTTTGTCCGACAGGACTGGAGCTCGAAAATCGATCGAATCAAAGGTTGTTTATGTTAACACAAAAGAAACGTATGAAGCAAAATGGGACAGCATTAAACTTGAAGGCATTCGGCAGAGTCCTTGTCCAGAGCTACTTAAAGAAGTGCTTTGAAGTCTCAGTCAATAAAAACATCCTGATACTGGTTCACTAAGAATAAGACAAAAAAAAAACTGTCGGTGAGGTAATAAAGAATCCAAAGAAGAGCACATTTTTATATTTTTTGTAATAAAGCGCTAATTTACACACTTCTTGAAGAGGTAAGTCTAGTTATTTGAAGGGAAGTTCATTCCACCACCTAGGTGCCAGGAGAGAGAGAGAAAAGAGTCTTGATGTACGCCTTCCTTCTATACCTCATGCTGAAGTAGTCATAGTGTCTCAAAAATGTCAAACCAAACCACAACCAAATCTGGTCCAGAACAGAGTCAAGTATGGCTGATACTCCATCAGCAGTTTAACGTGTGGACCACATCAAACATGCAGTTGGTCAACCACATTTAGGATCGGAGTTTGTTTGCGGTTAACACCATTGTAGCTCAGAGCAATCTTATTTTAGGGGGGGGGGGGTTCCTGTCTTAACAGAGAAAGGAATATTCATGTGCATCTCAAAAAAATTGAATATCATGCAAAAGTTAATCTTTTCCCATAATTTAATTCAAAAAGTTGACCCCTCATATATTCTAGATTCATTACACAAAGTGAAATATTCCAGGTGTTTCTTTTTTTTTGTTTTAATCTTGATTAGTTTATAGCTCATGAAATGTCAACCTTGTGAAAAGTATGTTCATTTATGCACTCGATACTCAGTCAGTTGCACAACTTACTATGCAAGTGTGGCGTGGCAGTAATCAGTCTGGGGTACTGCTGAGGTGTTCTGGAAGCCCAGGTTGCTTTGATAGCAGCCTTCAGCTCATCTGTATTGTTGGGTCTGGTGTCTCTCCTATATTCTCTATGGGGGTTCAGGTCAGGCGAGTCAGCTGGCCAATCGAGCACAGTAATACCATGGTGAACAAACCAGTAGTTCGGACTGTGGGCAGGTGCCGAGTTCTGCTGGAAAAAGAAATCTCCATAAAGCTGGTCAGCAGATGGATGCATGAAGTGCTCTAAAATCCTCCTGGTAGAGGCTGCATGGACTCTCAACTTGAGAAAACACAGTGGACCAACACCAGCAGATGACATGGCACCTCACATCACTGAATGTAGAAACTTCACACTGGACTTGGATTCTGTTCCTCTCCACTCTTCCTCCAGACTCTGGAACCTTGATTTCGAAATGAAATGCACCATTTACTTCCATCTTCCCCGTGATTGTGTGTACTGCACCAGACAGATTAAAGCCTGAGTAAAGTTTTGCAGGTGTTTTTAATTGCTGATTAGAGCTCTTCTCAGGTTGATATTTCTGTATAAATTGTTTCATTTTGAGAAGCTGGATATTTTTTTATCTCCATAAATTATACTCCAGATTACAAAAGCTTTAAATATTTCACTGTAATGAACCCAGAATATATGAAAGTTCCATTTTTGTGTGTGTGTGGGGGGAAGAAGAAATGCCACAATACTCAAACTTCTTTTAGAAGCGCCTGTAAATTTTGCGATGGACATTAGTTTGGGGTTCCTGGAAAAAGTTACCAAACCTTGTTCTAGAGACCCTTCAAAACACAAACCTGGTGAAACAGAATCTCAATCCTTGAATAACTCCTTTAGAGGAGTACATGTTGGATTGTTACTCAACCCCAATTTTTTAATTAAATGAGTCACTACACTGTTTGGCGTAGCCTTTTAAAAATTCCTTTCACACCCAGAACATGGGACACCATAACGAAAAACTAAATGTACTGTGCAGTTCAGGCAACAGTGAATTGTTAGACCTGATCATACTGACATTTTATGTCACTTAATTTGCACACAAACACATGAGGTAGTGGAAAGTTTATTTACAACCAGATGGCCACAATGAAGGAGAAAGTTGAGAGAAATAAAAAGCGACACATCCTTTTTAAATCACCATGTAGCATGCAGACTAGAGTGCACAGGTAGGAGGTATACCAAAGTCTAAAATACAAACTTTAAAACCCTGAGAGGAGCTCGGGGAATGTTCTGACACCACCCCCAACTGCCACGCCCAAGAACCACACGACGACCCCTCCCCTACAGTCACTACTCAAAAAACAGAAGTATAAAATTAAGCTTAACTATAATGAGCATGTAGTAGAGTCGAAGAACCCACCCTTGACACCCCCAAAAAACCCAACACATACAAAAAAACAAACAAACAAAAACAGAGTGGGCTGTTTAAGCACGCTCGCCACGGATTCTTCGGGCCAGCTGGATGTCCTTGGGCATGATGGTGACACGCTTGGCGTGGATGGCACACAAGTTGGTGTCCTCAAAGAGACCCACCAAGTATGCCTCGCTTGCCTCCTGTGGAAACAGGTCAGAGCTGCTAAAATATCACAATGAAAAAATAAAAACCATTCAGACCACACATGCATGGACCAGATGTTTAGCTATTAAAAATACAAGCCAAAGGAAATACTTTCAGAATGCCTCCTTTTCTGTAATGCAAGTGAGAGCAGTTTATATATATAAAAAAAAAAAAAAAACCCCACAAAAAAACCCTACTAAATCTGGGTCAATTTTATCAAGTGTTGCTCAAAGTTCAGAGCAAGACAGTTACTAGACTGGAGTGGAAAAGAAAAACAAAAAAGGTAACCACATCTTTCAACATTTCATTTCACCTCTAAACACGATGAAAAGGTGCTAAACAAAGAATTTACATGCTTGATGCACAAACCATGCCTCACTGAGAGACATTGACATCATTAACACCTTCAATTCAACAGGCACTGCACCAAAAACTTGAAATCTGAAGCTCAGTTAAGATAACTCCATCAGCTTGACCCCTACATGCATATAGCCTGTCTGCTTGTATACAGAAGCATTCCTTCAATCTAAATCTGAACTGCAATCAAACTGAGTCACATGACTAACCAGTCCTCAGTTACAGCAGATTCTGGACAGAGTTTTGCCTCAAATTGAGATTTGCTTCTCAGAGAGTATTCACACCAGATTCAGTGCTTTTTAAAGTACTCCATGACCAGCCTGAACGTAACTCGAGAAGTCAATTATAAACACTAGACAGGAACAGTCTGAAGTCATGGCATGATCGGAGAAACAAGAACACAGGCACCCCAAGTCTGCAGAAAGTGCATTACGCGTGTCTGCGACGTAGTACGATACCATCTAGTCACCCTCGACTAATCGTACATGCACATCACTTAGCATTTCGGCTGAAAATTATCTGGTCGGTTTATAAGTTCTGAGCTGACCTGCAGGGCTCCGATGGCAGCGCTCTGGAAGCGGAGATCTGTCTTGAAGTCTTGGGCAATTTCCCTCACCAGGCGCTGGAAGGGCAGCTTGCGGATCAGCAGCTCGGTGGACTTCTGGTACCGACGGATCTCTCTGAGAGCCACAGTACCTGGGCTGGAGGACGGCGAAATGGAGGAAATGTGGATTGTGAACATTGACATCCAGGTCACAACTTTTTTTTTTATTTTATAAGTCAAATAAAAATACATCATGGTGCTTTGACTGCGGTTACACACTGATTTAACCTCTACAGGGTTGATTAGCTGAATCAGTGAAACCCCATGGGCAGCCACTAATGCTTACCGGTATCGGTGAGGTTTCTTCACTCCGCCGGTAGAGGGCGCGCTTTTGCGGGCGGCTTTGGTGGCCAGCTGCTTCCTCGGGGCTTTACCTCCGGTGGATTTACGTGCGGTCTGCTTGGTACGTGCCATTACACTTGTAGAGTAGTCCTCTCAGCTGTATGAGCCCACAACATGTTTAATTACACACCATTTTTAAACAGCACTTGCGAGATATTACCTAACAAACATTTTTTAGGCAATATAAAAAAAGCAGGGGAGACAATACGCTAACAAACGAAATATTCCTCTAAACAGTTAAAGAAGCTTATGGACGCTTGGTGAAATGTTCTTAATTTAACAAATACTAATAACCCGCGTTATTTTCCGCTCATTTACCAAACAAAACCCCGCCCTCTGCCCAAAACCCCATTATCACAAACAAGCCGGTGACAGACGGCGGAGCTGCCCAATCCGCGCGCAGGAGTCGGAATCCAGCCAGCCAATCAGAGCGCAGGAGGCGGGACGCTCCTGAATACTACTAGAAGAAGGAGGAGGTGGGGGGAAACGGCGCGCGCGCTATTAACGGATCAAATTTTTAGCCCGCGGTGAACAGCTGTATCAAATAAACGCGTTCAGGACAGTACAAGTTATTCGCAGAACACACGATACATCACACGTAGAACGACGGAAGTGTTCATAAATGATTTTTTTAAGATCGTGGAAAAAAAGAGAGAACCGAGATTAAAAACATATCCACGGCCACCATTACGCGACATTCAACATACACGTTTGTAACCAACATGGCGTCTTCTCATAGTTACAGCCGCTTTTCTTTGTTAGGTCCAAAAGCGGAAAAGCCCGCCAACGAACGAATTGCCGCTCACATGCTGTACTGGCACTGATCAGCCATGTGACTAATGAGCAGGACGTTAGAAATGCGCCGCCGACAGAACGAGCGCAGACGCGAAGAAATATATATAACGCCGTCAGCTGGAGGAAAAATCGGCGTGTTGCTCGCGAAGGCTCGCGCTGCCAAGAACCGAGCTGTGAACCGCCGCGACTCTCTCCCGCGATTACAGACCAACACACGAGGACAAAACCCACCTCCGACAGCGACCTAAAGTACTCCACAACACCCGAAGTTCGCCTAGAGCGCTTATATCGTTCACAGAACCCGTAAAAGTGTGACTTACATGTTCCTTTCTGATTCCTCCGTCGACCCAAAACACGGAACGTCGCTCAGGAAATCAGTTGCCTCCCCCCCTTATTTATATATCCGAATGACGTAATCACAAACACGCCCCGCCCCGGAGATCTCTGATTGGTGAGACGTGAGCGATTGATGGACCGAACGCCGCATTTCTAAAGTTTTGTTGAATCGAAGAGGTTTCGAGTGAGATGTGATGAGATGTTGAGTAATTCGACTCGTGGCCAGATCTGGTCTTTTTTTTTTTTTAAATCATCTTTTCTGTCACCTCTCCGGCAGCACGATGAGTCACTCGGTGGATCATACACACATCAGCAAACAATCTCACATCACGTGTCCGTCTTCTGTACTTTCCCGCTGTGTGAAAAAAAAAGAAAATCCGATTTTAAATCTGATCACGCTTTCAGAATAAAGAATACCGAACACACCTTCTTTTCACGCCCTCCATCCCATTTCATCATATATACTTTTTTTTTTTAAGCGTTGACTTCCATGATCAAATGTCGGAACTATTAAGGAAAACACGGGTTTCCAGACGGACAGTCAGTGTTAGTGCACCAACGCTACCATACGCTGCTAGGGATATTAGTTTCTACAATTATTTTTGTTTTACTTTACTGTCCAGTGTACTTGGTGTGCGGTTGGTTTATACGTGTAGATTATATATATATTTAATCTGGCATAAAACCCATTTTTATTAACTTGCACACAGAAGGAAAGAGACACAACAAGACGCGCGTTGACCCGAGGCACAATCCTAAACGGCTCCGTACTTCCGGTGTAAGTGCACTACGTCGGGCATAAACTCTCGGGTTGTAACGGTGCATGTAGTGTACTATGTGTTGAAAAGGGAGTTGTTTGGGACGCGGCGACGCTTTTGCTCGTTAGACTGAGTTCACTACGGCTGGTTTTCGCAGTGAATTCAGGACAGTAAAGGGCGGAACATTGTGCTCAGAGAAAAGCAGGATCGGTTTGAAAAGTGAAGTTCAACTAAAGCGGTAGGACGACGGGGGATAGAGGTAAATGAAACGAAATGATTTTAAATCCAAAGATGCCTGTTCAGGATTTTGAATTGAATAAACTTTCAAAGTCAAATACTCTTAATTAGTTACAAAGACAGACAGGTATGTGAGAGACAGACAAGAGACAGACAGTTATGTGAGAGACAGACAGTTCTCTGAGAGACAGACAAGAGACAGGCAGGTCTGTGAGAGACAGACGAGACAGACAGTTCTCTGAGAGACAGACGAGACACAGACAGTTCTCTAAGAGACAGACAGGTATGCGAGAGACGACAGTTCTCTGAGAGACAGACAGTTCTTTGAGAGACAGACAAGAGACAGGCAGGTCTGTGAGAAACAGACCGTTCTCTGAAAGACAGACAAGAGACAGACAGTTCTCTGAGAGACAGACAAGGGACAGGCAGGTCTGTGAGAGACAGACAGTTCTCTGAAAGACAGACAAGAGACCGACAGATCTCTGAAAGACAGACAAGAGACAGGCAGGTCTGTGAGAGACAGACAGTTCTCTGAGTGACAGACTAGAGACAGACAGGTATGTGAGAGACAGACAGATCTCTGAAAGACAGACAAGAGTCAGGCAGGTCTGTGAGAGACAGACAGTTCTCTAAGAGACAGACAGGTCTGTGAGAGACAGACAAGAGACAGGCAGGTCTGTGAGAGACAGACAGCTCTCTGAGAGACACAAGAGACAGACAGGTCTGTGAGAGACATACAAGAGACAGGCAGGTCTGTGAGAGACAGACAAGAGACAGGCAGGTCTGTGAGAGACAGACAGTTCTCTGAGAGACAGACAAGAGACAGACAGTTCTCTGAGAGACAGACAAGAGACAGACAGTTCTCTGAGAGACAGACAAGAGACAGACAGGTCTGTGAGAGACAGACAAGAGACAGGCAGGTCTGTGAGAGACAGACAGTTCTCTGAGAGACAGACAAGAGACAGGCAGGTCTGTGAGAGACAGACAAGAGACAGGCAGGTCTGTGAGAGACAGACAGTTCTCTGAGAGACAGACAAGAGACAGGCAGATCTGTGAGAGACAGACAGTTCTCTGAAAGACAGACAAGAGACAGACAGGTCTGTGAGAGACAGACAAGAGACAGGCAGTTCTGTGAGAGACAGACAAGAGACAGGCAGGTCTGTGAGAGACAGACAGTTCTCTGAGAGACAGACAAGAGACAAGCAGGTCTGTGAGAGACAGACATTTCAAATTCATTCCCTCAGATTTGAGAGACAGTTCTTTGAGAAACAGACAGTCCATTGAGACAGACTCATTTGCATGGCTGAGAGAGACATTTCAGACTCATTTGCATAAGTGAGAGGCAGACAGTTCTGTCTTGTATATGTTTATATATCCAGTGGACTGTGTGTGTGTGTGTGTGAGACAGCGATGCAGCATAGCAGTACGTCGGCTCCGTTTCAGTGGCAGCGCAGCGACAACTCCTTCGCTTTTAACTTTTCTCCAGAGATCACTTCCTCCTCGCCCCAAAGCATCATGGATCCTAACGAGCCGCATCTAGGACACGCTGCAGATTCAGACGCTGGCTCGGGTTTCGCTTTCCACTTCCAGATTCCTGCAGGAACGGAGCAGAAGAGTGATCCGAAACCCAGCGCCGGGAAAACAGTGATGAGTGAAGCGGCTCAAAGCTCTGAGTCAAGTGCGGATTCGAAACCTAAAGCCAAGAAGAAGAAGAAGAAGAAGAAATCGGGAGCGGGTGGAGGAGAGGAAGCTGAACCGGAGAACGTGAATAAAACAAGAGAGGAAGCGCCCAAACAGGAGAGCACTGGACTGGTCAGTGAGAACACACACATATACACACACACACACTTGCAGCTTACTCTCAGACATACAGTACAGTATATTAAGGTGTGTGTGTGTGTGTGTGTGTGTGTGTGTGTGTGTGTGTGTGTCAGACTCCAGAGCAGCAGCTGAGTCGAGAGCTGGATTGGTGTATTGAGCAGCTCGAGCTGGGACTGATGACTCAAAAATCCTCCACCAAGCAAAGCGAGTCTCTCTCTCTCTCTCTCTCTCTCTCTCTCTCTCTCTCTCTCTCAACACACACACACACACACAGACACACATATCAATAATCTGCCACTAAACAACCTACACAATTGTGTGTGTAATAGGAGAGGAAGCCTCTCGTGCTCTGAAGACTCTGCGCAGCGCCAAAGCACCGATGGTGAAGAAGAGGCAGGTGATGAGAGCCGTGTCCGGAGATTACCGCAAAAAGATGGAGGAGGACAGAGACAGACAGTACAAACTGATCCGCTCGGGTGAGAGACAAACCCTTCTGTGTGGAGACCGACAGATCTGCGAGAGGCAGACAATTCTGTGGGAGACAAATAGGAGACACTTCTCTAAGAGACAGACAGCTCAGACTTATTCGCTCAAGAGACTGACAGTTTTGTGATAGACGGACAAAAGACAGGCAGGTCTGAGAGAGACAGGCAGGTCTGAGAGAGACGGGCAAGAGACAGGCAGGTCTGTGAGAGACAGGCAGGTCTGAGAGAGACGGGCAAGAGACAGGCAGGTCTGAGAGAGACGGGCAAGAGACAGGCAGGTCTGGGAGAGACAGGCAGGTCTGTGAGAGACAGGCAGGTCTGAGAGAGACGGGCAAGAGACAGGCAGGTCTGGGAGAGACAGGCAGGTCTGTGAGAGACAGGCAGGTCTGAGAGAGACGGGCAAGAGACAGGCAGGTCTGAGAGAGACAGGCAGGTCTGAGAGAGACAGACAAAGGGAGACAGGCAGGTCTGAGAGAGACTGGCAGGTCTGAGAGAGACGGGCAAGAGACAGGCAGGTCTGAGAGAGACAGGCAGGTCTGTGAGAGACGGGCAAGAGACTGGCAGGTCTGAGAGAGATAGGCAGGTCTGTGAGAGACGGGCAAGAGACTGGCAGGTCTGAGAGAGACAGGCAGGTCTGAGAGAGACAGGCAGGTCTGAGAGAGACGGGCAAGAGACAGGCAGGTCTGTGAGAGACAGGCAGGTCTGAGAGAGACTGGCAGGTCTGAGAGAGACGGGCAAGAGACAGGCAGGTCTGTGAGAGACGGGCAAGAGACTGGCAGGTCTGAGAGATATAGGCAGGTCTGTGAGAGCGGGAAGAGACTCAGGCTGAGAGAGACAGGCAGGTCTGAGAGAGACGGGCAAGAGACAGGCAGGTCTGAGAGAGACTGACAAGAGACAGACAGGTCTGAGAGAGACAGACAAGAGACAGACAGGTCTGAGAGAGACAGACAAGAGACAGACAGGTCTGAGAGAGACAGGCAGGTCTGAGAGAGACAGACAAGAGACAGGCAGGTCTGAGAGACAGACAGTTCAGACTCATTCTCTCAGGTGTAAGTGAGTGTAACTGAATGTAGCTCTATAATGTGTTTCCATAGCGATGTCCTCAGCGAAGGTGACATGTGTATCGGAGGCCGGCTGTAGAGCAGTGTACCACCGGCACGCTGAAAGTCTCAGACCTCCAGCACACAGCACACACACTGGCGAGGCTTCACTTCCTGCTGAGCACACAGACCGAGTCGGGGACACTTTCGTGTTCAGACCTTCAGGAGAGCAGTTTCACTTCAACTTCAGTCTCTGATCGTCCTCTCTGGGGGAACCCAGAACACGCTGTCCTCTCTGGGGGAACCCAGAACAAGCTGTGTGACTTTCTAAACTTTTTTGTTTGGGTTTTTTTTTTATTAAATGAGGTGTACATCATTCTTACGCTGTTCAATAAAGATAAAAATAATTCTGAACAGGAGGCCAATCTGTTATTTTATAGCGTTTGAATATTTACACTTAATTATAAAAGTTTAGACAAAATAACCGTTCATTTTATTTATATATATATATATTTATATATATATTTTTTAAATTTCTGTTTTGAGAACTGTAATTATTTATGTACACCCCTCTAGACCTGTCGCGCGTGAGATTTAGCGTTGTCATGGCAACGTGGCGTAACGGCGTTGTAAACTTAACCATTCCTATTTTTTTTTAAGTAGCACCTTAAAAACTCGTTTTGAATAGTGAAATTATCGTTGATTTAAATAATAATAATAATAATGAAAAAACTCCGTTTAATAATCCAAGAAACGACAACATAAAATTTTCTGACTGAATCACGTACGTCACGACGGCTGCGCGTTTCCGGCGCTCCTGGGATTTATAGTCTTCTCTTGCGCGTGCTTGCGCTTACAATGGCACTAACCGAGCGCTGGAAAGACTACAATTCCCAGGATGTTGTTAACAGATGTGCAAACCTGTGTCGCTTCACTCCCCGTGTTGTTCCGAAGATCATCAGTACCCGGCGGAGTTGTTTCTTCAGACCAATAATCATTTTAGTAAGTGCAAGACGTGGTTTTCTTCTTACCTTTTTGTTTTGAAACTCTTTCGACATGTACGTTTGTATAAATGAAACTTTTTTTCTCTCTCTCTCAGCGTTCCCGAGTCCGCCCGACAAAACAAAACTGCAGACTTGCTAACTTTGTGTAGCTAAGACTATGAAGAAACAACACACACAATATTTATAAACCGAGTTATAAAAACTCCATATTTTATCAATAACAGTGAGGACACGCAAGGAATTTCCCAAAACGTACAGCGTTCAATGTCCTTAAAAAAAAAAAAATTTATTCCACACCATCTAGGTTGAATCCCAAATGAATACGTGCTTCCTAAACAAGTGTACTAGATAGGGTACGGACCAATAGGCTTGTATTGCTAACGAAGTGCACTATGTAGGGTATAGGGAGCTGTTGGTGATTCAAGACAAGACCCGCACATAGACAACGGAATTTAGTGATTCGAGTCATTGTAGTTCATTCAAATGAGTCATATCTTTAACGGATCTTTTTATTCGTATTATTTTTTATTTATTTAAATGTTAGAGTATGCATGCATAAATCGGTTTTCAGGGAAGTTTAATCTTTGAAGAAAAAAAACCCCATCACAGTCATACAAATCTTATTTTTTCAAACTTTAAAAAAAAAGTTAAAAAAAAATTACAAATTCTGACTGGAAGCATCTGATTCAATGTGAACATTTTGCACAGTGTGACAGTACAACATTACAGACACATTACACACAAAAAGAAAGCCTCCTGTAAAAATCCAGTAATCGTCCTTCTTTGTCTTTGATTCAATTTCATATGATTCATTTACATGTGATTCATTTACGTAATTTATTTACGTGATTCATTTACATGTGATTCATTTACATGTGATTCATTTACTTGTGATTTTTTTTAACGTGTGATTCATTTACTTAATTTTATTTACGTGATTCATTTACATGTGATTCATTTACATATGATTCATTTACATGTGATTCATTTACTGATTTGCTTCTCTTTAAATCCTGTGATATTACAAAGGTATTTCCAGATTATTCCTTGCCACACTGTATGAGAGAACCCCAGTAAAATTGCCTGAACTCTATAATATAATATAAACACATGTTAGAAGCTACTTTAAAGGCGCTTTATAAAATAAAGTTTATTATTATTGTTATTATTATTAGGTTTAAATCCTCTAAAAACAGATTCGCAATTAAATAACATTGCTCTGTTCCAGTTCACATCCTTCAAAGCATTGGCATGTTTTGTTTACTCTCACACTCCTCCAAACACCCACACCCAAAGTCTCCATAAACAAATGAGACAGCAGTGTATGTAATCGTCCTTCTCTAATCGTTTTTCGAGAACGTTTTTTCTGTAGAACTCCTTATATGGTCAGTATACATCACGTTGTTGTTGTTGCGAGCTAAGAGAGGGCGTGGCTGTGAGGAAACCTTCCAATGGCACGAAAGGAAAAAAGATACAATTTATTGTTGTGTATGAGTTGCACCAGGAGGGGCAGCAGAGGTAACAATGTAACGTCTTTACGACGGTCGCAAAGCCGAAGGGTTTTCGGTGGTGTCCACATCCACCGCTTCCAGAAACGCGGTTACAATTTTGGGGTCCAGCTTACCATTTTGGGGTGTCCGAGTCAGACATTAAAGCGATCAGGACCCGCAGGAGTAAGGATCTTGACTGGTTAAAAAATGAACGGGTAGATGGTAATAAACAAAGGCATTTCATTCAGTCTTTTGAAAAAGTCAGCAGTAACACCATAACAATCATCCATACTCCATAGACGTCCACGCTTTGTTGGACTTTCCCCGCCCAGATGTCTTAGCTGTTTTTTCGTGGGTTTTTTTATTTTATTTATACATCACTGACAGGGACTCTAATCTTAGGTCCTGAGTGTACTTGACCGTTCGTCAAAAACGTCAAGGTCCCGTCAAGCCTCCCAGATCCCTGCTGCTTAACATCATCACTACTGCAGTCTGATGCTGCCACAACCATGCTTCATTATTGGCCAGCTGATGAGCAAGGCCTGGCTACCTCCACTTGGAATACTTGGCGTTCAAGCCGAAGAGTTTATTCACGGTTTTATCAGACCATAGACTTGTGTTTTTCCTTTGTTGGTCTGATGGTCCTCTACATGCGTTTTGGTAAACTCCAAGCAAGCAGTCGTATGTCTTTAATTAACAAGTGCCCTGATTGTTGGAGATGGTCATTCGGACCGGTTCTCCATCTCCACACAGGACAGTATCGGTCTGATTGGTCAGTAGGTGTTGACTTAATGCAGCAGTGACAGTAGTTCGAGCTGGAAATCACCGCGTTATATTAATGCTCTCCTTCTAATAGGGTATTATTTTCTGTTTTTTGTTTGAATCTCCAAGCTGAAGGATGTCAGAACTCAGCGATGAAGCGAGCGAGTCGGAGCAGCTGGGCTCGAGTCTGTCTGTGTGGCTGGCTGATAGCGGGAGTGGTCAGGAAGAGCTCGACGTGCCACTGGACCTCCATACCGCCTGCTCCATCGGCCAGTACGACGTGGTTGCCGAGTGCATTCGCAGGTAAGGCTGCGTACGTTTACCGGTTGCTAGGGGTCCGTGCACCAACGCAATATCGACGGTGCCGGGGTTTTTCTTCTTCTCAGACCGAAGCGTAAGACGTAGAAACATGAAACCTGCTGAGCAGGTTAGCATGAAACATGTCCTGCGTGTTTCTCTCCAGCCGCAAAGTAGACGTGGATGGAAGGAACCTCGGCGGTTGGACACCGCTCATGTACGCCGCGTATATCGGTCACGACAACGTCGTTAACCTGCTTCTGGAATCCGGGGTGATCGTCAACGCTAGCACTGCTAAGGGGCTGACGCCACTAATGCTAGCCGCTAGCTGTGGAAATGAGAGCATCGCTTACTTCCTGCTCCAGGTACAAGCCTAGCCTGATTAATTGTCCAGTCGATTCCACAGCGGATGTACGCGGTCAACGTCTAAATCCTATTTAGTCCTGTTTTTTTTTTTTCTTCTTCTGATCGTCTATAAACGGTCTCTCTCTGTAAAGCAAGGGGCGGAGCTCGAGCGTAAGGACGGACGCGGTTGGACAGCTCTTCTGCACAGCACGAGCACTGGACATCAACAGATGGTCAAGTTTCTCCTGGACAACAACGCAAACGCCAACATCAAGTAAGACACACACTGCAACGTGGACATCTGAAACATGAAGCTTTTTTTTTTTTTAGTATGACCCTTGACCTTTTTCCCCACCAGAGAGCCTGTGTTTGGGTTCACCCCACTAATGGAGGCTGCAGCATCAGGCCACGAGATCATTGTCCAGTATCTTCTTGACCGTGTGAGTGTGTATGCATGTGTACCTGCATCCTGTATTTACAGGCAAATTTCAGATGATCTGGTCATGTGTAGCATCTTGTGTGTGTGTGTGTGTTCTGCAGGGTGCACGAGTCGAGGAGAGGAACTTCAGAGGCGAGACGTCGAGAGTTTTAGCCATGATGTACGGCCACACGAAGATCGCGAGCCTCATAGACATGCACTGCCTGAGAGCAAAAACAGGTCATCGACGAACACACACTACGTACATGTTCATTTCATTACAACTTCAAAAGCTTAATACCAGCTCCGGTCTTTTGATTGGACCGGGCTCGAGCCTGCAACGTCGGACGCAGACATCAACCCGGTTACCCGTGTCCTCTTTGTCACGCCCTTTAATGGTTGTTAGAGCCGCTCCTCCTGACTACTTGATCGTGGCGTGCGACATGGCGGCGTTGTGACGAAGTGAATATCTCGCTGATTGCAGGCGCGTACGAGGAGCTGAGCTCATCAGAGGAAGACAGCGCAGCGCCAAAAGCTAGGTCAAGCCGCAGCAGAGCCAGAGGCCCGAGCATACACGACGGCCCACAGGCCATAGCTCGCTTTAAAGTCACCCCCAAACATGGTGCGTGCGTACACACACACACACACACACACACACACACACACACACACACTCTCTCGCTCTGTAACATCTATATTCACTGGGCTTGGCTTGCTTCGGTAGATCCGGCGTTGGCTCCGCCCGGCTACGTGACGTTCCGTGACGGGGGCGAACAGAACGAGGGCATCTGCAACCGTGACGTCACTTCCCCCATTAACGAACTGGACGGCCAGAGCAACAGCAGTCGAGGTCGATCTCTAGATTGCTTATTGGTCGTTGTTAGTGCCTCTCTCACACACACACACACACACACACACACCTCTCTTGTACAGTTTTCTGGCAGTAACCTTCAGAACGAGGAGTTACAACCATGGTTCGTTGTTTTTTTTTTTTAAAAGGTACACGCACAAAAAAACAACACCACTAATATTTTGTGTGTGTGCGTGTGTGTGTGTGTGTGTATAGATGAGCTGTTCTTTGATAATGACATGCCAACAATACGGAGCAGCAGCAGCAGCAGCGAGGGTCTGCCCCGCCTCCTCGGCCTCAGCAGGGAAGCATCGCTAGAGAGCAACGAGGTAACCACGGCACCAAACCCCACCCATGCACATGCCGCCCCCCCGCATATAAACGATTACACCCAGACTTTGTTTTTTTGTTTTTTTCCCTCCAAGGACTCAGATCAGGCAAAGAGGAGCTGCCCCCGGCGTCCCAACAAGCCCCATCACTCCAAGGCCAAGAATCGTCATAGTAACAGCGACTCTGCTGGGAATTATGGGACGGCTGCTACGTCCGGACCTCTCCCGTCTTACACGGGCCCCAAGGTAGATATCGTTATGTGTGTTTGTAAAGTATTCAACGTTGTAACTGGTCAGAACTTTTTATATTTTGTGTACATACTGTATGTTGTGTGTGTGTGTGTGTGTGTGTGCGCATGTGTGCGCGCTGGTGTCAGGACCTGGCAGAATTCCTGGAGCAGATAGGCTTTAGCAAATATCTCCCCTTGCTAGAGGAGCAGGATATCGACCTGCGAATCTTCCTCACACTGACTGAAAACGATCTCAAAGAAGTGGGCATCACGTGAGTAGCCTCACTCTCTCACACACACACACACACACACACACACACACACACACACACACACTCACACTCACACCGAATTCCTTCTGCCTGTTTTATCCCCAGGTTGTTTGGCCCCAAGAGGAAGATGACGTCAGCAATAGCCCGTTGGCATAGTAACGCCCGGCCACCAAGCGACTCGTTAGAGCAGGCGTACGCTGACAAACTCGAGGCCGAGATGCAGGAGTTGGCTATTCAGCTCCATAAGGTAGCGCTATAACTACTATATTCAGTTTCATAACTGCTATATTTCGAGAACATGAGGTTTTTTGTGCGCTGTGTGTATCTACTGGGAGTATAACATGTTGCTGTGTGTGTGTGTGTGTGTGTGTGTGTACGTGTACCCAGCGCTGTGTCGAGGTGGAGTCTCTACAGGGTCAGGTCTCTCAGGAGAAGGAGCTGCGCACCGTGATGGAGGGCTGTCTGATGGAGGAGAAGATGGCATGGAGGGGCGTGCAGGCGGAGCTACGGGAGAGCGTCGAGCAAATCCAGGGCCTGAACAGCACGCTGCACACACTGCGAAACACACACACGCAGCTCGCACAGGCTACGGGGAAAGGTGCAGACCTTAGATATTAGAGGGTGCAAAAAACAAATGCATTGCCCTGAATAAGCTATTTCACAAGGCAGACGTTTACATAACCCCCCCACCCCATCGCATCGCCAGTCTGAGTGAAGCCATATTCATAGAAGTACTTCTCGTCATAGTACCTGCCTTTGGCCTTCTTTGATTTTAACTCTCTCAGCCGCACCGATTAGAAATCGCTCCATGTCTAATCAGCAGTCCGATGACTATAAACTTCAAATCGCTGACCCCCTATGACTTTCTCAAATCCGCTGTTAATAAGTTATATCATGTTGCCGGTAGGTGGCGCCATTATGCGAGTATATAAAAACATTTTTATACATTCAAAATAAAAGGTTTCCTTTGCTACCCCACCCAAGTTAAAAACCGCTGTACTAGGCTGTACTATCAGTCAGCCCCCCCGCCTTTTTTTTCTCCTTTGGTCCAGTTTGGTTGTAAAGAAGTGTAAAGAACATTAGGTTGGACATGATCATCTAAATCCACTGCCTTTATGTATTTCTCTATCTCATTCCCTGCCTGCTCTAGATGGTGGCGCTGTGTACTCGGAGATGCTCTCCAAAATGGAGTCATGTGAGGAAAAACTAGGTATAAATAAGTGTTTTACTCTGATGCATGGGTCATAGATAAACTGAATAAAGAAAGAATCATGTATATATATGTGTGTGTGTGTGTGTGTTTAGCTGACAGCCTGAAATCACTCTGCCAGAGTCTACAGCATCTCTGTACTCCAGAGAAAAGCTCCAACAGCTGGCAAGGAGAATCCTAGCACCCATAGGTGAGTCTCTGTCTACGTCTTTCTCACCGTCTCTTCTCTCTGTCTCTTTTATTCATTTTGTCCCCCCCTCCCCAACAGCAACTGCAGTTTTTTCACTGACGGAGGGTGAACACACCACCCTGAACCCATGAACATGCCGAACTGCCGGAGCTGACCAAAGAGGAGCGAGAGTAAGACACACACACGCAGAGAGAGAGAGAGAGAGAGAGAGAGAGAGAGAGAGAGGTGGAGTAGTTGAAACATGATCAGTCAGAGAAAGAACAATGGATAAAGATGGGGGTATGCAAGGTAGTAAATCGACAAGCAGGTGAGCGGCCGAAGCTCCTCCCACACCTGCGCTCCCAGTCAGACCCGACGGTGCATCACGGAAATAAAAGATGAAGACAATCAATCTGTAAACGTGGGGAGAACGAGAAACATTCCTCACACACGAGACAGAACACAGCGTGGACTCGATCGCACGACGCTACGCAACGCAGTACTACAAATCCAACCTCTGAGAATTATAGAGCGTACGTGTTTGTTTATATATAAACTGAATGAACTGAATTGAAGCGTTCACACAAGAAAAAATAAAATAAGTACACCTGATGGAAATTGTTGGCTTTTTTTTTTTTTGGACATATTTGGAGAAGCAAACCTTCGATCATGTTTGAAACAGTGCCTATTAATGAAATTGAGAAAATTAGCTTTTTTCGATCATTTATTTAACAGAAATATCAATAGATGTGAGATTCTTCTGTGGAAAAAGTAAGTACACCCTTGGTCTCAGAAGCTACAGTAGTATTGCCTCCTTTAGGAGATATAACTTCTTGTTGGTGTTTTGTATAACTGTCCACCAGGCTTGCTGGAATTTATGACCACACTTACATGCAATATTCTTTCAGTTGCAAGATGTTTGAGGGTCTTGCCCGTACTGCCCGTTTCAAATTCCCCCACAACATTTCAATGGGATTCAAATCCGGGCTGTTACTAAGCCATTCCGTATCCCTCCAGTTCTTTCTGAGCCATTCCTTGGAGGATTTGCTCATGTGCTTAGGATCATTATCCACTTTCAGACAGATGGCCTCAGGTTATCTTTAAGGACTCGTTGATATGATGCAGAATTTATAGTTGTATCAATGAATGCAAGCTGTTCAGAGGCAGTGAAGCAACCCCAAACCATAACATTTCCACCACCGTGCTTCACAGTTGGTATGAGGTGCTTCTCCTGAAAAGCTGACTTTGTTCTGTGCCAAACATGTCTGCTGTTACTGTGGCCAAACAACTCTATCTTTGATTCATCTGTCCAGAGCACATTATTCCAAAAGGCCTGGTCTTTGCCTATACGCTCATCGGCAAACTGTAGTCTTGCAAAGGCTTTTTCCTGGCACGCCTCCCATGCAGGTCAAATTTGTGCACTCTCTTTCTGACTGTAGAAGCATGCACTTTTACTGTGGATCCTGTGATGAAATTTTGGGGTTCTCAGAGACTTCTTTTTGCATCAGACGGTCTGCTCTTGGGCTGAATTTGCTGGGACGGCTAGTCCAGTCCTGAACAAATTGGCAGTCGTTTGAAATCTGTGCCATTTGTAGATGATTTTCCTTACAGTGGAATCATGTATTTCAAATAATTTGGAGATCTTTTTAAATCCATTGCCAGACTCCTAGGCATGGACAACTTGCCTTGTTTTTCAACGCATAGGCATGGACAACTTGTTTTTCTGAAGGCCTTAAAGAACTTTTTAGATCTTGGTATGATGATGACACCACACACCTCAATAACAAAGGGAACACCAGACAATAGATATAAGAGGGGTATAAATAAGACGGGTTCTAATAACCGGCACCCAATCTTTAACACCTGATTCAAATTTTATAGTTTTGAAGGTGTGATAAATGTAGGGGTATACTTACTTTTTCCATGATTAGTTTTTTGTTCATTTAAATTATTCAAATGACTACAAAAGGTCAGTGTTATGTGTCATTTGATTGAATGCATCACCTTTATGAATATTAAAGAGAGGAAGTGTTAAGTTTATATCTTTGTTAGCCGGTTCGCTACAGTGGCTGAGCTGCATTACTGGAGGATTGTACTCGAGTTACTCCTTTACAATTTAGTTGCCATTTTTTTTTTAAAGCTCTTTGTAAGTTTTGCCTTTTACGGAGTATTGTGGGCGTCAGCTAACGTAAACATGCCACCAAACGCACATGGTTATTTGTACGTGATTGGCATTTTAACAACAGGCACACGAGTATGGAGAAAAATCGGCGTTTTCGAAACTTTTCGTTCAGTTTGGCCGATGAAAATGTTTCGCCGATCTGCATCTGAAAACATCCCTTTACGTGAATGGAACGGTAAAGAGCCGTGTCTGTGTATTCATAACAAGATGGAGTTAGAAGGAACGCACTTTATTGCTACAGTGTCTGTTGGAAACAACTGAAATGACTGGATAAAAAATATTTACAACATTTTTCTTTTTACAGATTTGTATTTGACAATGCAACATTTTAAAGTTTAAAGTAGAAGAAAAGAGATCTTACAGAAATACACTTTGGGGCTGGTGCTATATCTGTGTGTGTGTGGGGGGTTGAGAGGGTCATTCATTGTCCGTAGCAGCACTTTCATTCATAAGCACACACTGACATTCTAAAATGTACTAAAGTGTGTGCGCACGAGTGTGTGTGTGTGTGTGTGTGAGAGTGTGTGTGTCAGGCATATTCACACAGGTGTCCACACCCAGCAGGGCAGTGGTTGGAGCTCTTGAGCCACTCCATCACGTGCTCCAAATGGCCGCCGTGGCTGCAGCCCTGACACCATACGAACAGACCCTTCACGACGTGGTGACACACTGCACATACACTCGCGCACTGGTGGCACCTACGGCACAAAAATAAACACACACACGAGAATAAAAACAGCTTGTCAGTTAAGGAGGCGTGGCCAGTAAAGCAGGCGGTCCTGATCGGCTGCCACATGATTGGCTGATTGGATAATAATGGGGGGGGGGGGGTGTTTGCGAGAGAGTACCTGTCACAGATCCAGCCCTTGTTGTTCATGGGTCGTTTGCAGTTGCTGCAGTTGATGTGCAGCGTGGTGGACGCCTGGTTCAGACATGTGATGGCGCTGCACGTGCTCAGTTTGATCACCTCGTTGCTGACGTTCCACAGCTCGAACCTCTGCAGCAGGTCGATGTAGGACATGTACCAGTGTTCCTGAGACACACACGTGTGCAGATCAACACAGATTCTTTTTAATGAATAGAAGTGAAAAAAAAAAAACCAACCCAAAACTGACCTGCGTGAGCTCGTCAACCTCCCTGCGGATCCGTTCGCCGAGGACGATGAGCGCGGAGACGGCCATCTGGACGTCACCCTGCTCGGCGTAGTAGGCCAGCGTGTCCTTGACGATGGCGTTGAAGAAGCCGGGAAGCAGGCGCGGCTGGAAGAGCAACTGCGACACCGAGATCAGGCTGAACGACTCCATGGGCGTCAGGCACACGCTCTCCGTCTCGCCCCCGCTCGCCTGCGGAGACTCGGCTTTCTCGGCCAGCAGCTCGGGCGCCGGCGCGTGCTCCGCGATCTCGTGCCGCAGCGGGAACGCCTCTTGGGGGAGAGAAAACTCCGCCTCCTCTGCTGCAGAACAAGTGAGGAGGCAACCAGAAATCCTTACTAGAACGAATCCGAGCGCGTATATCGTTTTGTCGAATGCTCGCGTCTCTGACCTGCCTGATTGTCGTGCTCCACGCTGTACAGGTCGTCGTCATCCAACTCGGCCTCTCCAAACAGATACTCGGCCTGACCGTCGCTGCCCTCCGTTTCTTCGTTCTCTAGAAAGAAAGAGCTTGTTTAGCTATGTGCAGTTTAAATTGTTTTGGGGCCGTATTATTTGCGTGCGCGCGTCTCACCGTCGTTGTTGAGGTTCGTCTCCAGGGTGTCCTGTCTATTCTCTTTGTTTCTCTCGTTCAGAGCAGCACTCATATCTTTCGTATTGAAACTACAACGGAAAAACTCTGTTAACGTCGCACGCTGTCAGCAAACCCTGCTTTTATGACCGCTACTGTGGGGTGCGCTATTAATCAAGCCCAGCGATTTTTATATAACCAGCGACAGCTATTGAGTAGCCATGATGAGCCGGGGGGGGGTATTTTTTTATTTTTTTAATTAATGAATTTATTATTAATATTATTATTATTATTATTATTATTGCTCAATGAAATATTTGGGGAAGGGAGGGGAGAAAAGGTAAATGAATCACATGAATATGAATTACATGTAAATAAATCACATGCATGAATATGAATTACATGAAAATGAATCATATGTAAATGAATCACATGAAAATGAATCACATGCATGAATATGAATCACATGAAAATGAATCTTATGTAAATGAATCACATGTAAATGAATCACATGTAAGTGAATCATATGAACATGAATAAATAAACAAAGGCAAAAAAAAATAAAATCAAGCCCAGCAAGTCCACCCGTACCTGTTCATGAGGGGCATGTTACCCAGTTTACTCATGTTGTGATTGGCCGGCGGTGTTGGGTGACCCGGGTCGGAATACATTATCCGTAGCATGGTCCACGTGGTCGACACCTAAACATGCACGCATCAAGTATTAACGTATAGTACAGTCCTGACAGACGACTAATTGGGATGTTATGCATCATGTGATGCACGTCGACGCACCTGAGGTCGGTTGAGCTGCTTGGCGACCTTGGCGTTGTGGTCGCAGAGCTCAGCGAAGGGTCTCCCGCTCAGCTGGTACCTGGACGCCGTCTCGATGAACCAGTCCATCCTGGCGCCGCCGTCGGGGTCGCACTCGAAAACGCTGAGTACACTGGAGACCTGTGCGAAGCGCTCCATTACGTCGTGCTTTTTGAAGAAGAAGATAGGGTAGCGGCGGTCTCCGCCCGGGCACGGCTTGCGCCCACCGTCGATCGCCATCAGGCTCTCCTTGGCGGCGAAGGCTAGGTCTCCGAACAGACCGAAGCTGAGGCCCTCGGGGTTGGCACGCACCTCTGGCCGACTGGCGTCGTTGAACATGTGCTGGTACAGCGTGCTGTCTTTGGAGCCGGAGAGCAGCACGTCGGGGTCGTGCTGGTTGCGCCACACGATGCCCGTGGCGACGTCCTTGTGCTCCTCGAAGGTGGCGAACGGGATGTAGGGCCGACGTACGTCCCAAACGTAGATGTTGTGGTCCACCATCATGGAGCACGTGGCCAGGTGCCAGCGACGCTCTGGACGCCACTTGACCCGCGCCACCGAGGCGATGGTCTGCACGCAGTAGATCTCTTTGGCGCGGTTGGTCGTCATGTCCCACACTTTCACCATCTTGTCTCGCCCACCCGTCGCTAGCCATCCTCTGGGAGAGAGAGAGAGAGAGATGCTTAAGGCGTTAATGACATCAGAATTACTACTAAAACATGAAATACTTACAGCTCACGGTGAGAACAAGAATTTTTACTCATCAGACGTCTTGGTCATCAAACCTACCTGTCCTCAGGGTGCCAGTCACAGCAGAACACGGGGCCGGTGTGAGCAGTGAACATCCTCTCATAACGGTCAGGTCTGCGGATGTCCCACAGCTGCACGTTCCCGTTCTCGAACGACGCCGCAAACGTGAAAAAGTCCTTCGTGCTGAACTGCACGTCTCGAACGCTCTCCGACTGACCTACACACACACACACACACGTTTTCCACACGTTTTTCATCATACGCTGAAGAAGAAAACCTTTGTGTTTAACTATCAATTTTCCGTCTATCTTTGTGTCGTTCCTATATACCAGAGAAGGTGCTGACGCTCTCCTTCTTGCGCAGGTCGAAGTACTTCATGAAGCCGTCCTGAGAGCCGGAGAGCAGCATGTGCGCCTCGCTGGGGTGGAAGCACACCTTGTTGACGGTGCGTTTGTGCTCGGCGAAAAGGTGCTCCTGCTTGTTACGGCACGGCCGCAACAGGTTCCACGTCACCACCGCGCCGTTGGTGGCCGCCGTAGCCAGGAGGCTGTCATCGGCCTGGTGCCACATGACGTCAGCGCAGCTGAAGTTCAGCGACGGTTTGCGGCCCACGCGCAGGTTCAGCCGCTCCACGAAGCCTTCCTCTTCAAGCGCGAAGATCTTGAAGATGTTGCGCCCGGCCACCACCACCTGAGCAGGGAAGCACGCTTCAGCGCTCTACTACATACTGTACATCACTTACTCTGTTTATTTAGGCGTGGCCTCTGTGTCTGTCAGTCCCAATGTCGGAGGCGTGGCCTCTGTGTCTGTCAGTCCCAATGTCGGAGGCGTGGCCTCTGTGTCTGTCAGTCCCAATCTCGGAGGCGTGTCTCTGTGTCTGTCAGTCCCAATGTCGGAGGCGTGGCCTCTGTGTCTGTCAGTCCCAATGTCGGAGGCGTGGCCTCTGTGTCTGTCAGTCCCAAGGTCGGAGGCGTGGTCTCTGTATCGGTTAGTCTCAACGTTGGAGGCGTGGCCTGTGTCTGTCAGTCCCAATGTCGGAGGAGTGGCCTCTGTGTCTGTCAGTCCCAATGTCAGAAGTGTGGTCTGTGTCTGTCAGTCCCAATGTTGGATTGTAGATGGTACAGTACTTAAAAATATGCATAATAAGTCATAAGATGTCTCTCTAAGAATTGCGTTTGGAGCCAGGCGAAACTGTTAGTAAAAACGAAGAAAAAAAAGTGCTAAAAACCTGCGTGGCATCCCGACACACGCTGATGGCGTTGGCTGGAGCATCCAGGAGGCAGAACATGGTCCGGCCACTGACCGTGCCGACGGAGGCCATCTTCTCCATCGCAGCCTGCGAGAGATAGGGAAAGAGAACATTAAGAGAGACTGAAGTGATGCGCTGAGATCCTGCTCTAGGTAAGATCTAGTGTTGCAGTTCAACTTCTGACCAGCAGAAGGCAGGTGTGGAACTTTTGTTAGACATTTCCTCGGGTAGGTTTAAGAAAGAGGTCATGGTCATATCCTGAATAACTAGATCAGGTGTGTTCGAGCAATAAGAGTTACTGAGCTGTGTTGAATAAAGCCATACGTGGTGAAAAATTTTTGCACCCCAGTGTGTTCGGGGACGGTCACCGTCACACACTCACGTTTCAGACTAAAAGCCTCTCCACACTGAGAAACCGCAGCTAAGTTCCTGTACTAGGCTTCTTCTTCTTCTTCTTCTCCTCCTTCTTCACCCCAAGACATGGGCATTCTGGGAAAACAAGTCCAGAGATCTCATGTGGCGGTGGCGCTTCTCACATCAACAACAGTGATTATTTAAATACCTACATTTACTCGTCTGATTTAAGACGGGTTTATTATCTAAAGACTCACGAGTGACACAGAATCCAATCCAAAGCACAGAAGGGAGAATCTGAAGGTTACAAGATTTGTCGAAGGGCACCACAGTGGCTTCCAGCAGTCATGAGATCTGAACAGTCTTCGAGTTTGTAGCTTAGAACCTTGAACGACAGGATAAATCATAATAAGAAGCAGCCTCAACAGGAAATGGGTCGTGTATCTGAAGTGGAAATTTTGTGCAATGCTTTGCAATTTTACCATGAAACCTCGTGGGATGTCACGTGGCACGTTGCCTTGCTGCGGACATCCTCACGTCGTCTTGCCAAATAACGTAACAGCATGTGCTGAGGAGACACAAGACATGATCATGAGTCTTTATTGGTCACGTATACATATGCACAGTGAAATTCTTTTCTTCGCATACCCCAGCATGTCAGGCCGCTGGGGTCAGAGCGCAGAGTCAGCCGCGATACAGCGCCCCCTGGAGCAGAGATTGTTAAGGGCCTTGCTCAGAGGCCCAACAGTGGGGCTTGAACCCCCTGACCTAACCCAGAGCCTTTACTGCCACGCCACCACTTCCCCTTCACAAGACATGACACATGTAAGGAATAAACCATGACAGGACAGCACGAAACCAAACAAAAAGGTTTTATTCCTGTTACAGAACACCACCGCAAAAACAATGGCACATTTTCTGCAGAAATTCAAGCAAGCACTTCTATACACACCTCACAGCCAACACTATATATAGTCAGAGCTGATGGCACTGAAGAAGAATCAACGCCTTTCGACCAATCGGAATTGAGAATTCCGAAACGGCGCTGCAGTACAATGTTATCGAACTTATGATGTCATAAGGTCTTTGGGTATAAAAATCTGTCTAGTTGTCCTCAACAATAAGTTAGCGTTGTTGGGTTCTGACATCGGTGGTCCACGTGATGTGCTCTCTACTGTGGAGAGGTTTGCAAGCAAGCTAAATGCTCACTCATTAGCAATTACATCATGTAATCAGAAACGAAAACAACTAAATAGGAACACAAAAAACAAACAAACAAAATACTGCAATATCGCGTCTCCAGGAGCAAAAGCTAATCGAATCGATATATCGATGTAATTCTGAATCGTCAGGTCTCTCATGTTTATTACTGTCTTGCACGTCGTTTAAATTAAACGTTTAGTTTCAAATCTGATTGGTCCGTTGGTCAACATAACGCACCAATCATCAAGCGGGTCTCCATTCACGGTTAACAGTCTGTGATCAGTTATTTCCCCCGCATTAGTGATTCGTTAGCTAGCGGGCTCAAACACACAAACAAAAATAAACAAACAAATAAGCAAGGGTAAGTTAGCATGCCGCTAGGTTTGGCTGTAGGAACAGACCACCGCGCTGTTTTTGGGTCGAAGATAAATATTGCTTGGTTTTTGTTTTGTTGGGGTTTTTTTTACCTACGTAATATAAATAATTTGTAAGCGAGAGAAATAATAAAAATATGTGTGACTAACCTTTTCAAAACAAATGTGAAGCAGTGTAAAGACAGAAACGGCGGAGCGGCGAGCACGCCGACACTGATATTTCATAATAAAAGACCAAAAAAAAAAAAGTTATAATAATAATAACAACAACAACAATAATAATAATAACTGCCAATACTAATATTTTTTAAATATCGTCGCGCAATGTTTCAAAATAAATGTAACCAAAAAATTAAATAAATAAAAGACAACGGAAATGTATCCGCGGTGGCGAGTTTCAACTTCCGCCATGCAGCCTCGCTTAAAAAAATCAGGTGACCTGAAACATCCGAGACCAGCTTTAAAAAGTTTTACGTTTAAACTTTTTTTTTATTATTGCTGTTGATTGATCAGAGGTGAAGCAGATTCTCACATTACTTTCCTCTATACAACTTTTAATATCAATATTTATTTATTAATTAAATAAAAAAAACCTTGTATGAGCAAAAGTGATCATTATTATTATTATTATTATTATTATTATTTTATTATTATTTTTTTTTAGAATTACCTTCTTACATTGATATGCTAGTAAAAAAAATGCAATGCCCACATAGTGGAACCAGTTCACTTCATCTCTACCTAAAGAGAGCGATGTGGCGGTGCTTTAGTCTTCCCCGTCTGTCTTACCTCCTCATCTGTAGCTCAAACAGATCAGCTTCCAGATGTTATACTGCCGTCATTTCACTGCCTGTGCATACTTTCTTTTTTTTTCCTCAGTCTGTTGGCATGTCTGGAGGAGAGCGTCTGTTCCACTGTGAGGACCCGGCAGTATGGAGAGGCATTTACGCGAAATACTGGGCTGTGGTGGATGCAAAGGCTGCTGGGAAACAGAAGACTTCAGGGAAACTTCTGGAATTGGAGAAATGGTATAACTCAGCTACACCATCGTGTAGACCCCGTCGCATACACAGTCCTGTCCAGGGATACGTACACATTTTCAGAACCAAAATTGTATATCAAATACATGTTACCGTTCAGGTATCAGGAGGAGCTTCCAGCGGCCATTTTAGCTCGGCCAGAGCGTTCTTTGACGCACCCTGAACTTGTCAAACTCATGGAGTGGAAATTAACCGTGAGTATACCGTAAAAAACACTCATATCGATTAATACACCTCCTAATAGATTAACTTTATTATCCATTGATGGGCGAAAGTGTTGCCACTACACTCCTCCAGACGCACATCATTATTATGTCTTGCCTTTATGTTAAATTGTATTATATTTGAGAGAAAAAAAATACTGTTTCCTTCTTCAGTCCGTATTTTCTATCCCTAATTTATTTGGGGGGTTTAAAGATGAGTGCTTGTGTATAAAGTGGTGGTCTGGATGTTATTGAAAAACCCCGCACGCAGGTCATTTTAATAGCCTCAGTGTAGAGCCTAGAAAATCGGTCAAACCCGACTCTGAATACGAGGAACTTTCCCTACGCGAAAATCGACGCAATTCTAAATACGACCCAAAGTGACTCACGTGCCTTTCGCAGAGGGGGAAGTTCCGTCCCCGGCTCAAGCAGCTGATTGGCTCTAACAGCGAGGAGGCGGTGCTTCGCTGCACCAAAAAGGCATTCGCTCTCCTTCCTGACGTCCGATCGGCTATCGCAGAACTGACTACGCTCAAAGGGCTCGGACCTGCTACAGCGTCAGGCGAGTATGCGAGTGTAGACTATAAAAAGAAATAATGAAAACGCAAAACTCTTATCTGTCTGTCTCTCTCGCTCGGTGTAGCTGTATTAGCGAGCAGGAGCTCCTGAGGAAGTCGCCTTCATGGCTGACGAGGTCGTAGAGAGCATCGCCGAGCTGAGACCAGTTCAATACACGGCTAAGCACTTCTTTCTCTTTTTGGAGAAAATACTGCACAAAACACACCAGCTCAACGAAGGTAACGAAGCCAGTTCTCCAAATAAGATGATTTAAGATGAAATAAACACAAGGTGGCAATCTTAGACCAACCAGAGCGAATTATTGAAGAGTTTATCGGAGAGCCCAAGAACCTCTAATCAGAATTCAGAGACTTACTAGTGTTGCCAACTAATATGATTCAGATTGTGCTTGAACCAAGGCCGTGTTTTTCTTTCCGTCACCATGTCCTCTTAAGGGAATCTGAGTTGGTGTTTATTAGCTCAAGAGAATTCTGTAAGTTTGGAGTGCTAAATGATCCGTGTTTTTCAGTAGAGGATTTCTCCACATAGGATTGGCAAAAAGAAAATTGGCAGATACTGTAGCTGTTTGTCAATGTGCAAAATCTTGATTTCTCATGTTCAAATTGGGTTCTAAGCTCGTCAAGGGCACCACATGGACAGCACTATTTGGAAGCAGACAACTTTAGCAGTTTTGGCTCATTACATAAATGTCTATTCTTCTCTCTCAGTGGACAGTCAGCATGATTGGACCCCTCATGAGGTGGAGCTGTGCTTATGGGCGTGTGCAATAGCCAATCAGATCCAGCCCTCCCTGCTGGAGGCATTTCCCCTGAGTTACAATGCCAATAGAGAGACCACAGAGAAGACCAATGAGGAGGAGACCAGAGAGCGGCCATCTAAGAGACGCAAGACAGACTAGTGTACAGCGGATTATATGTTGTGCTTTGCAATATTCGCATCGTATGCATCGTAGCCCAGTGCTATGAAGGGAATCAGATGATGTACAATAGAGCTTGACAATTCTAAACTGGCTCGGAATAATCTCAGGTTCAGTAGGCATGTTTGTCCAGAATTCGTTTTCCTACTGAATGATCAGGACGTGTTTTATTAAATGATTATGCTGTTTTTCAATATCGAGCAGTTTAACCGATGACCTGTTCAGACCCGTGTTTCTCATCGACGACCTCGTCCCCTCATGTTTCACAAGAAGTGCTAACTCTCTGCGTGCCATAAGTGTAACCCTTGATCACAAGGTGAGAATGTTAACAGATTCCAGCAATCTGCAGCGATCCGCTCGCTAGCTAGAACAGTAGGTACAGATACATGTGCTACAAAGTCCCATCAGCTAACCAGCTTGCTGATCTGCTAATTACGTAGCTTCCTATCTTCTAGCATAAATGTGTTAATGATTAATTTCTAATAAATGTTCATATTTATAAATGGTCTAGCTGAATCCATGATACTGTGGTAAATGATGATAAAGTGCAGTAGGTAGAAAAAGTATTTCCATCGTCCGAGATGGCATTACGGTGTTCATCCACACTCTGAGAACTGGTTCTAGATGGTCAGGATGGTTCTAGCTAGTCAAGTTCTTTCCAGCTGGTCAGGATGGCTCTAGATGGTCAGGATGGCTCTAGATCAGCGGTGCCCACACTTTTTTGACTTGTGAGCTACTTTTAACATGACCAGTCAAAGAGATCTACCTACACTAAAAATGCGAAACATATATTTATTTATATATATATTGAGTTACATGAACAATATATGTTCATGTAACTTGTATAACTGCATGAGCACTTATGGCACACTACAATTCAGTACATTTTTGGTCGATACCTTACTCTGATGATTTGCACTGAATAGAATCAGCCAGGGTTGCACAGTCCGGACTGTAGCTGCTGGTAGCCAGCCTCAAGCAGGCCTCCAAATGATGATCAGTCATTGTGGAACGGTATTTGGACTTAATAATCTTCATGTGGGAAAAGACTGACTCACATACATAAGTAGAGCCAAATAATGCAGTCAAGGAGGTTGTACATTTCCTCATGTTTGGGGACTTTTCCCCTGTGAGTAAGTTCCAAAACGGTCCATGAGCCCTGGACTTCAGCTGAAGGTCAGTCTGTAGTTTCAAAATCTCATCCTCCACTTCAGACGAGTTCAGATGCAATTTCCGATGCGAGTGAATCAACCTCAATAATTGTCCCTAAACGGGTAGCACATGAATGTTGTCTTGAAATCGTCTGTGAAACTCTGACTGACAGACAGCTGTCTATCTGCTCCGTGTAGCGTGTGATGTTCAACTGCGCACAAGCCTTCCGACGCGTCTCCTGATCTGACGCGAGGTTTTGGAAGTTGCCAAAATCATGGCGCTGCAGCTTTGAGGACAAAAGTTGCCTTTTCCGTTTAAAGGCAGTAACTGCCTTTAATTTTTGTCTTTTCCTTGCAGCTCCAAATGAAGTCCAGCAGCCACTGATCATCACTGAGTTGGGTGTAAAGTATTCTGCACGTTTAACAGCAAAAAGAAACTCCCTTATCTCTGGACAGAGCTCTCGAAATCTCTGCAGGAATTTACCGCATTAAGCCATCTCACGTCATTGTGTAGCAGGAGCTGAGTGGTCGCAGTCTGCCTTTTCCAGATGCGCATGGAACAGCTGTCTCATATAGAACAGGCGATCTTTGTTGCCACATCCATGATCTCTTTCATGTTTAGCATTTTTGCGCATAAGGCTTGTTGGTGTATTATACAGTGGTACTTAAGGAAGTCAGGGAAAGCGTCATCTTCCCTGCACTTGGGCATGAATCCATTTGCACTGCCAACCCTTCACTGATATCAATTTGCACCCTGGGAGCTGGGTTTTGTCAATGAAGTCTTTAAAAGAATGAAAAATGTCCTCTACCCGCGATTTCTCTCACTAGCCTTAAGCACTGGTGCGTTTGATCGCACGCGTGGTGAGAGAAAAGACGAGATCTCAGACTGGCTGCCCTGTACATCAACTAACATCTCTTTTTTTTTTTTTAATGGCGATCTACCCGCACTTCCGACATATTGGGCACCCCTGCTCTAGATGGTCAGGATAGTTCTAACTGGTCAGGTTGATTCTAGCTAGTCAAGCTGGTTCCAACTGGTCAGGATGGTTCTAGATGGTCAGGTTGGTTCTAGCTGGTCAGGCTGGTTCTATATAGTCAAGTTGGTTCCAGCTGGTCAAGTTGGTTCCAGCTGGTCAGAATGGTTCTAGATGGTCAGATTGCTTCTAGCTGGTCAGGCTGGTTCTATCTAGTCAAGTTGGTTCCAGCTGGTCAAGTTGGTTCCAGCTGGTCAGGATGGTTCTAGATGGTCAGGTTGCTTCTAGCTGGTCAGGCTGGTTCTATCTAGTCAAGTTGGTTCTAGCTGGTCAGGATGGTTCTAGATGGTCAGGTTGGTTCTAGCTGGTCAGGCTGGTTCTATCTAGTCAAGTTGGTTCTAGCTGGTCAGGTTGGTTCTAGCTGGTCAGGCTGGTTCTATCTAGTCAAGTTGGTTCCAGCTGGTCAGGATGGTTCTAGCTGGTCAGGTTGGTTCTAGCTGGTCAGTGTGCTTCTACCTTGTCAGGCAGGTTCCAGCTGGTCTGGTTAGTTGGGTTTGATTGTTTTAGATGGGTTTTGAAGATTTGCAGACTGGTTCTAGCTGGTTTTGGATGGTCCGGCTATTTGGTCAGGCTGGAAGACAAAACTAACCCTGTCAGACTGGGAGGCAAACTGGTCAACAAGCTTGACCAGTATAACACCAGCTAGACCAGGCAGAGAGACTAACTAAACCAGCTAAGGCTAGATAATTATGGTGAGGAATATATTTAGGGGAAAATATGAGTAAGATATGCTTTTATTAACCGCTAACCGCGTTACCCTTGTAGCACAAGTGTAAAAGTAAAGACACCTTAAGGTATGGGATAAATCAACATTTTTGGCCCAACACTCACCATACGGAAGGTTAACGTGTGTTGTTCGTGTATGTCTGTTATTTCCTCTACACACACATACAGAGTCACAGCTTGGTTCTTTATTCCTCACAGCTGGAAAATGAAAGCAGATACAATGAAAAACGGTACAAAGGAAGAAAAAAAATAAACAGAAAAAACAGCAATAGAAAATGCCTCAGCTTCAGACATTTAAAAAGTACATAATGAATTTCATATAAACTACATATATATATATACACATCTCTTTTCATCTTTGATCCCACTGGAATAAAATAGACGCTTAGCAATTCATTTTTTTTTGTTGTTCCAAAGCTTCAATCTGTAAACTGCATTTATTATATATATATATTTTCATTGAAACGAATTTGTCGTTTCTTGGCACCATTTGGAAGTTTGTGTTTGGACTACAAATCGGCGTATGGACTACATATAAGATGGCAGCACAGAGAGGAGCAGAGTGATGAGCTCATAGCAACATGCATCTTTATAATCAACAACGACAGCAGCACCAACAGCATCGGTTCAGTTTGGAGATCTGCTTCTGAGAAATGACGGCGATTATTGGCTGCGGTTCCATGTAGACGGAGTTTCCAGATAAAATAGCGGCTCGCCGGTTACGTCCCAGAATGCCACGACAGTAAATTGACACACCTCCACTAGTGAAAAAGACTTAAGTGCCAATATACACCCTTGTTGACTTCCACTCATGACTCAAAATACAAGCTCCAGCGCGCACGTGTTCTGAAGTTGTTTACTTCAGAACAATCAGACTGCTAATTCACCCGACGTACTAGTTCAATGTAGAACCCTTGAGGAGACCTTATTTTATTAAAAATGCACATGGTGAAGTTTAGGGGCAGATATTTATGGTAAGATAGCTTTCTACGAACTACTAGCTACTACTAGTGTTCTACTGATAAGTGTGTGCTAGTTAGCTAGCCTCCTATCTAGGTCAGAAAATAAAGTAGTTACACTTCACAAAAGTCTATAAATGTAGCATTTGTATGATTGTCTCATGAAAACAAGTGTAAAGATTTCCATGGTAACAAAGTTACAGGTCATATCTGCTTAGAGACACGGCGTTCTGTCAGGTTTTCTATCTCGCCTGTGAGCTATCAGATTATTAGCAAGTTGCTAGTTATGGCATTTTGATTTTTACCGACTCTTCCATGTGTTGCAGTATTTTTGTGCACCAAACAATGTCTACTTTTAGTTTTACTCATTGCTACTTGCTACCATGAATTCCAACAAGACCTACTATCAAACTAATGTATAGAGGGAGTAAACTCCTAGAAAAAAGGATTCCTCCAGGGTTCCTCCTTGTATATTATAAGAGATCTTGGTGTCCTAAATGGGATGTCTCTGACAGGGAAATCCTCTCATGTACAGTTCTACATAGAAATTTTCAGGGTTTTCCCAATGGGATGAACTGAGAAATCCTTTAGGGTTCTGGGTTTAACCATTACGTCTAATCGTGTTGACCCTATTTTTGAAATCGTCTACATTTTATTGCTGCTATTTACTTTTAGAAACAACATTGTCTGGCTTGTTTTTTTTTGTTTGTTTTTTTTTGAAAAGGAAATCAGATTTCCATGCCTTCTGGATTTTACTCCTGACGTCTACAGCCATGTTGCCTGAAATGGCTCATCTAATAAACTTCAGTTGTACTGACTCAGCTGAAATATTACTTTATAATGCCCATTAGGATGAATGCTTCGGTTTTCCTAAGAAAAAATGACCTGCGAAAGTCAACAAGGGCATGCTAAAAAAAAGGATACTGTAATGCAGCCCTGATCTTATCTTTATTTAATATCTTCTATCCTCTTTCCTAAAACCTCCCATTGCAGATGTTGAACACCTCTCAACCAAGGAAAAATTGCAAAGGGAAGTTGACAAGTTTTCGTTTAACCAGTACTGGAACTCAGGGTACCGATTAATGGTACTTCACAGCCTCTAACATGCCAAAACAGACACTTACACACCTTTCCATAAGTATAAGGAACACTCTGATATAACAGTCTGATGTGCTACTCTGGTTTCTCTCGGGACCAATTAACACATTTTGAAAAAATATACTGTTTTTATAGTTTATTTTTCACCCTTCTCAAAACGTTTTAATCTTCTTCCTCACCTCCTTGCTGTTAATCCTCTTCCTACTTCTCACTTCTCCCTCGTCCCTCATTTCCCAATCTTTCAGCTGCATCTTCCTTATGGGCCTTTTCGTGCTCTCTGATGAAGATTCATGATCCTTTTACCTCGCGAGTCTCCACACAGTACCCTACAATAAATTTACAGCCACACAGTGTTCCAACTACACACTCTAACTCCGGCAATAAGTAGATCAACAGATCGGATTGAAGCCTCGGATTGGGTGTCTCCAGGGCTTTGATAAACGGGAGATCAATTGCAACAAATATTGAGCCTGGCGTGCTGAAATTGAGATCATCTTTGGATCAGACTTGGCTAGCTGGTCTATGACTAAGGAGGAACTCCCACCTGACAGCTAATCTTTCATATGGATATAAAAAAAAATCATGGTAAGAAAAAGGTATGAACAAATATCACACTGTAAGTTAGCAGAAGCTTAAAAATCTTATGTGCTGCTTTAGGAAATAGCATTTGCTATTACCATGGTCTTATAATTCCATGACATCAACGGTGATCCTTCTTTAAATCAAGAGTGGTCCTCACTAACATCGAATGGTCCTCACTAACATCGAATGGTCCTCCCTAACATCAAGAGTGGTCCTCACTAACATCAAGAGTGGTCCTCACTAACATAAAGAATGGTCCTCCCTAACATCAAGAGTGGTCCTCACTAAATTAAAGAGTGGTCCTCACTAAATTAAAGAATGGTCCTCCCTAACATCAAGAGTGGTCCTCACTAAATTAAAGAATGGTCCTCCCTAACATCAAGGTGGTCCTCACTAAATTAAAGAATGGTCCTCCCTAACATCAAGAGTGGTCCTCACTAAATTAAGAAGTGTCCTCCCTAACATCAAGAGTGGTCCTCACTAAATTAAAGAATGGTCCTCCCTAACATCAAGAGTGGTCCTCACTAAATTAAAGAATGGTCCTCCCTAACATCAAGAGTGGTCCTCACTAAATTAAAGAATGGTCCTCCCTAACATCAAGAGTGGTCCTCACTAAATTAAAGAGTGGTCCTCACTAAATTAAAGAATGGTCCTCCCTAACATCAAGAGTGGTCCTCACTAAATTAAAGAATGGTCCTCCCTAACATCAAGAGTGGTCCTCACTAAATTAAAGAATGGTCCTCCCTAACATCAAGAGTGGTCCTCACTAAATTAAAGAATGGTCCTCCCTAACATCAAGAGTGGTCCTCACTAAATTAAAGAATGGTCCTCCCTAACATCAAGAGTGGTCCTCACTAAATTAAAGAATGGTCCTCCCTAACATCAAGAGTGGTCCTCACTAAATTAAAGAGTGGTCCTCACTAAATTAAAGAATGGTCCTCCCTAACATCAAGAGTGGTCCTCACTAAATTAAAGAGTGGTCCTCACTAAATTAAAGAATGGTCCTCCCTAACATCAAGAGTGGTCCTCACTAAATTAAAGAGTGGTCCTCACTAAATTAAAGAGTGGTCCTCACTAAATTAAAGAATGGTCCTCCCTAACATCAAGAGTGGTCCTCACTAAATTAAAGAATGGTCCTCCCTAACATCAAGAGTGGTCCTCACTAAATTAAAGAGTGGTCCTCACTAAATTAAAGAATGGTCCTCCCTAACATCAAGAGTGGTCCTCACTAAATTAAAGAATGGTCCTCCCTAACATCAAAGGTGCTCACTAAATTAAGAATGGTCCTCCCTAACATCAAGAGTGGTCCTCACTAAATTAAAGAATGGTCCTCCCCTAACATCAGAGTGGTCCTCACTAAATTAAAGAGATGGTCCTCACTAATTAAAGAATGGTCCTCCCTAACATCAAGAGTGGTCCTCACTAAATTAAAGAGTGGTCCTCACTAAATTAAAGAATGGTCCTCCCTAACATCAAGAGTGGTCCTCACTAAATTAAAGAGTGGTCCTCCCTAACATCAAGAGTGGTCCTCACTAAATTAAAGAATGGTCCTCCCTAACATCAAGAGTGGTCCTCACTAAATTAAAGAGTGGTCCTCACTAAATTAAAGAATGGTCCTCCCTAACATCAAGAGTGGTCCTCACTAAATTAAAGAATGGTCCTCCCTAACATCAAGAGTGGTCCTCACTAAATTAAAGAGTGGTCCTCACTAAATTAAAGAATGGTCCTCCCTAACATCAAGAGTGGTCCTCACTAAAATAAAGAATGGTCCTCACTAACATCAAGAGTGGTCCTCACTAAATTAAAGAGTGGTCCTCACTAACATCAAGAGTGGTCCTCACTAAATTAAAGAGTGGTCCTCACTTAATTAAAGAGTGGTCCTCACTAACATCAAGAGTGGTCCTCACTAAATTAAAGAGTGGTCCTCACTTAATTAAAGAGTGGTCCTCACTAACATCAAGAGTGGTCCTCACTAAATTAAAGAGTGGTCCTCACTAAATTAAAGAGTGGTCCTCACTAACATCAAGAGTGGTCCTCACTAAATTAAAGAATGGTCCTCACTAACATCAAGAGTGGTCCTCACTAAATTAAAGAGTGGTCCTCACTTAATTAAAGAGTGGTCCTCACTAACATCAAGAGTGGTCCTCACTAAATTAAAGAGTGGTCCTCACTTAATTAAAGAGTGGTCCTCACTTAATTAAAGAGTGGTCCTCACTAACATCAAGAGTGGTCCTCACTAAATTAAAGAATGGTCCTCACTAACATCAAGAGTGGTCCTCACTAAATTAAAGAGTGGTCCTCACTTAATTAAAGAGTGGTCCTCACTAAATTAAAGAGTGGTCCTCACTAAATCAAGAGTGGTCCTCACTAAATTAAAGTGGTCCTCACTTAATTAAAGAGTGGTCCTCACTAACATCAAGAGTGGTCCTCACTAAATTAAAGAGTGGTCCTCACTTAATTAAAGAGTGGTCCTCCCTTAATTAAAGAGTGGTCCTACCTAATTACATGTGATTATTAATCATGTATTCATTATAAGAATAAGGGTTGTCGGTTTGGCTCACCGTGGTGTTGTCCCAAATCACCCTCCAGCATTTCATCTTGGCTACGGACTACGCCTTAGACAGAGAATAGTGAAAAGGATTTAAGGCCTTTTATTGGAACACAGCCAGATCCACCAATGTTCATTGCAATTGATCGTTTTTTGTAGTCCTCAAGGACTTGACCGTAATGTGTGTTTGAGGTGCTGCGTTGTTTTAAAGCACATCTCGCATCATCATCATCATCACACAGCTCGATGCACAGAAGCCGCAAGCACAGAACGATGACTGGAATAAATAGAGGTACAAATAGAAATATACAACTCATGGCACGAAAGTTTACAACACACACCTGCAACGTTGTCGTGCTTTTCAAAAAGGTCTACATCCCCGCCACCACCCAACCGTCCCCACCCCGCTCCCGTCTCATATAATAACAACCCACACAAGCCCCCGTTTTTTGAAAGTTAGGAACGTAAACAAAAATAAAGATATTCAGTCTTGTTGAATATACAATTTGACATTAGCAGCTTAGCGAATGGTAACTTGGCACTGCAGAATTGAGTACTTTGTAGTGTAAGGCCTTCAGAAATCCTCACATGGATGAGATTTCCTGATATCTGGCAACCTTAGAGTGAAAAATGCCCTTGTAGGGTCTGTCCCAAACGCTAGCATTCTTACTATAACATCAGCCATAAAAACAAACAAACAAACAAACAAACAAAAACATCTCAAACACAAGAACACAGAATCCATCTTACCAAGCTTTGTGGATGTTACAAAGTTTTTCTCACAAACAATTATGTGCTACCCATAATGCTCTGTGAGTCATGTTAGCAAGTGTAAAATTTGAATGATTGTTTAGTAAAATAAATAAAGTCTAACGTTATCTAAGTGATTACAGACACTGTATTCTGTCAGGCTATAGCTGAGGTTTTTTTCTCGCTAGTCAACCATGAGCTAGCACATTATTAGCTAGCTGCGGCAGCTGTACATTATTTTCATTTTTAGGGACCCTTCTTTGCGTTGAGGTATTTCTGTGAACTAAACAGTGTCTACTTTTATGTTTCGCAATGGTAGTTATGAGCAAACTCTAGCGTCTGGGACTTCGCCTCAGTGTTTTCGGAGGCAGGACTTTGTTGCGGCAAAACGTTCTCACGATTGCAGCTGGCTCGTTTGAAAAATGAGAAATTTAGGGGTCGTATTTCTTTTTACTTACTATTTCAATCATAGGCTTTTTTACAATTCCTCTGAATTTTTACAAAATACTTGCGATCAATTGCCCAAACCATTGCTTCCACAATGAGAAAACACCTTGATAATGGCTGCCGTAGCAAATGGCTGACAGTAACCAAGGCAACATTTACCAGGTGACTCTCAAAGGCTGATATCAAGGACTTTACCCTCTGACCTCATGAAGTGTGAAGGATGTTAAAGGGCAAGAGCTGCACAAAGAAAGGCTGGGCTTTAGATGGACTGAGTGTGTGTGTGTGTATGTGTGTGTGTGTGTGTGTGTAGGATCAGAAGCTCTTTTTGAAACTGTATTTCCATTCAGCTTCCCAAAGACACTGAACAACAGACAGTGTAACAGCAATAAAAATAATAATGCACCATTTTGAAATCATGAAATCAAAATCCGCTGAATATAACCTTTGAACTGAAAGCTGAAAAGGACGGATTTTTAATGAAAATTGAGCAAAAATAAACCAACGTGATGAAAAGTTCATTCCTATCTTCCCCTCCTGGCTTTAGAAGTGGTCAAGTGGGAGTGTGTAAATAAAGAGTCTAAGTAGTAACACGTTAAGAAAAGTCCTGAAAGAAAAAAAATCACTGTAAGAATTTCCAATCTTCCTGTTTGGACCATCCGTCCAGTATTGGTCAAAAAGCGGGGCTGTAACAAAAAGGGGAGTGAGGCCATCAAGAAATCCAGTTTCTTGAAGGTTGTGTGGCCATCCACAGCTGGAGTGAGGAAACAGTCGGGGGCGTATCATCAGGGCGGAGGCGGAATTTGGACTCCTAACAGCTCGTACGCGAAGATGTTCCAGAAGATGGCGAAGAGTAGGAAGGTAACGAAGGAGAAGACAAGGACCCACCATGAGCACTGCTTGTGCAGCGACTCCTCGTAGCTGCGCAAGATAAGCAGGCCCATGCTAATCCCCACCACGGCACCCGACAGGTGGGCCATGAAGCTCGGCTGCGGCCCTGACGACGGCAACGGCGGCGAGAAGCGCAGCCACACCGCTCGGCCCACCTCTGAACTCACTACGGCAGAGGAAATGAGAAATTGAATTGATTATTAGTTATTAGTTACAGCGGAGTTAAAGCAATTTCCTTGAATGTTTCTACAGTCAGTGAGGCTTGCGCTTGAGACATCTCCTGAACGAAATAATAGCTATTAGAGATATAATGAAAGCCCCGGGTGTCCTGAACAAAACGAGAGGACCATTAGTTAAGCTTCCGTCAACTTTATGGCCACGATGGTAGCGATTAACATAACATTGGGGTGCAAACATATTTGCAAGATTTGCTGCTGGCACGTTGTTTTCCTCAAATTGACCTTTTGCGATAGAAAATGAGATTATGTATTCTTTTTTTTTTTTTATCTCTCGTGAAAGTAAAAAGACAGAAAAAGTCATGTTACTGAGAAACTGGAATACCGTTTGGCCTGACGATTTTCCCGTGGTGGAACTGTTACAACTTTACTCCTTCCATACATGTTCGATTAACATCTCCACAATATCAACAATTATACGTTTTTCGTTGTTAAATTCCAACGTGACCAACCGGCGCTGTCGTTGAAGTTTCCCTGAAAGAAACGAGTATTAAAACGAATGCATGTTGGCCTTATCGCCAAATGGTGGGTTATAGAAACCGAACATACACGACCTATGGACCACTGATTAACATTGTCCAGGTTCTTAGCTTTCTTTTGACCACAATTCCGTTCAAAGACAGAAATAAACCTTGCAACGCATGTATCTCAATGATCAGACTAAAGTAGAAACATTTGGGCAATATTTGGTGCAAAAACTCGCCAGCTTATCATCCAGAGACCATCATAACCATGATGAAGCATGGTGGAGGTAGCGTCATGCTACGGGGTTGCTACTGTTCAAGTGGGACTGGGGATTTTCACACAAAACATACAGGACTCCGTTAGACAGCTGAAGACGCTGAAAAATTTGACCTTCCGGCACGATAACGACTGAAAGCAGAGATCCAAGTGAACTAAGGAATGGATTCAGAAGTCAAAGGTGGATATTTTGGAACGGCACAGAGTCAGAGCTCAGATGTCAAATCCTACAGAAAACCTGTGGAACTGTAAACCTGAAGAGATCGGACTGCGAACCTCGCAAAAAAAAAAACGAAGCCTGACATTTTAACAGGAGTGGATTGACTTTTTATATCCGGCAGACACTCTACTCTAAACATGGCCTCACTTCCTGCTTATATCAAAGTATGAACTCACTATAACAAAGAGAGAGAGAGAGCGAGAGAGAGAGAGAGGTAGAACTAGAACAAGAGGGGAAGAGACTGCGTGCTGCAGAACTATTGTAAGAGCTAATGATAAGATACTGAAATTTGCAATTATTCCCATAGCATTACTATTAAAACATAATAATCTTTCGGTACGGATCAATACCGATCATTAAAGTGATCCTCAGGTGCACACGTCTTTACATAAGATATAATATAAACCTGCGAAAGCTTTCAGAACGACAAAATATCAGAACGTCGGCGCCGTTGTATAATACAGCATGGTTTAGTCAAGGACTGCCATTTAATTCCCGTGAAATACCGAGGACATACGGAACACATCTCGGTTATTTAGAAATACAGATGCTGACTCGGACTCATGATAACTCGGGCTGAAAAAGTGCCACAGCTCATCTTGTAATCTCGATTGGGATCTGCTGAGAGGGTTAGAGGATATCTGATGAACCGAGAGTAATATTTTTGTTTTTATCTGTATTGATCCAACAGTCTGGGGTCAGAGAAACAAAGGGGAAGGGGAGGGGAAGGGGGGGTGAATACTTGCTTCTCCACTGGAGCATACAGGGGTTAAGTAAAACCCTGTTCAAGGGCACAACGATGGTGGGCGGAAGGGGGAGGTTTCCGTGGTTATAATTAGCACACACATCAAATGCTAAACATAAAATTAGAAAGAAGGCGGCCACGGAACAGTGTGATTGGAGGATCGGGTGAGTCATGTGATTTTCCTAGGATGCAGCATCGCACCTTTACTTGCGTGAGAATCTGGCTGAACGCTTTGGAAGGACATATAGCCAGTTAGTGAGACTTACTGCAAACCAGCGCGAGGATCATCCGCAGCAACTTGTACGGACACTTCATCCCGGCCCAGTTCTGAAATACACACGCACGATGGTTAGTGAGGAAAGTGCATACTCATCTGTGTGTTTGTGTGTAAAGTGATGCTGAGATCAAAGCTATTCATGATTCATGATGGAATAAAATAAACACTCACATACACAGACCATATGCTACTGACGTGACTCACTCTGCAACACTCTCCAGCTTTATTTGGCACAATAAATGTTACATTTGGAATGGCTCTGATCAGAGAGAGCACACACACACACACACACACACACACACACAGTTCTGTATCACACCTGTTCCTAGGTCAATGTCTCGTTATGTCCCATTGTGGGGGTTTTTTTTTTGGCCCAAACACTGGAAATCGAAATCCTTTGTTATGTGAGTTGTTGAGGTCTTGTCTAAATCAAACCCATTATCCTTTAGTGCCCTTGTTTCTTGTTTGCTTGTTTCTTGGTGAAATGTCTATGGAGACTGTGATATGATTCCGACTCGAGACTGTGATTTAGTTCTGACTCGAGACTTTGATAAAGCTCCGAGTCGAGTCTGCCATATAGCTCAGACTCGAGTCTGTGATATTGTTCTGACTCGAGTTTGTGACACAGCTCTGACTCAAGTCAAGACTGTGATATACATAGTTCTGAGTCGATAGCTCTCAGCCGAGTCAGAGCTTTTTGCCTGCTTCCATCATCTTATTTCTTTCTTCCCCATCAATGTGCTTCGGGTGTTTTATGGTTTGTGTCCTCACCCCGTCTGAAAGATGGATATGAGTCGCCGCTACTCTGATATTGCTACGGATTACAGCCATGATTCTTGGATGAGCCTTAATATTTCTGTGGATTCTGTGAAGCTGGAACTCCATATGATTGGAAACGAATGAAGGAATTAATATTTGATTGTGCAGATATGTTTTTTTTTTTTTAATAAACATGATGTCAATCCACTGGAATATGCGAACATAATATTAGACAAAAGAAGAAAAAGCAGGCAGGAGCTAATACTTTTTCACAAAGTGTGTACCCAAGATTGTTTGAGAGGTGACAGAGTCATTTGGTCTCCAGGGAAACGGGCTGAAAGCAAACAAAATGCATCTATGACATCTCTCTCTCTCATTCATTCAGTGATGCATTCGTAGTTGTTACGGCGGCTAGGCTTGGTTACCATGACGACGTTGGCAAGATGGGCAGAGCAGAGTGCGTAGACTCCTCCAGAGCCTCCGACCACCGGCGCTCGCATATCAGTGATAGAGACAGTGAGAGAACCTGCAGAGAGAGAGAGAGAGAGAGAGAGAGAGAGAGAGAGAGAGAGAGAGAGAGAGAGAGAGAGAGAGAGAGAGAAAGGAAAAGTGAGAATGAGAGAAAGTGATAAAAAGAGAGGAAAGGGATAGTGGGTAAGATAGGGAGTGGTTGGCAGAGAGAGAGAGAGAGAGAGAGAGAGAGTGTGTGTGTATGAGTGTGAGAGAGATGTCAGTAGCTGAAGTATTTTACTCTCCACCCCATAATTCACCAAAGCTGATCAACCGTTCCCATGGCAACAAATACCTCCATTATCGAACAATGAGCATGATTCTGTTGCCTGCAGCGCGTTTACACAGATTTGAAACATGACCGGAGATCTCACAAAACATCAACAAGCTGATGACTGCGCACTCGGATGTGGAGCGGAAGACACACACACACACACACACACACACACACACACACGCTCGTCTCATCCATCCTCATCAAAAGTGCATCAAGATATCAGCACATGGCGGTAAAATATTAAATCCGTCTTCCTCTTCTGTACACAAAAAGCTTCTCTCGCTCTCACTTTTCTTCCTCACACTGCATGTCCAGGTCCAAGAAAATCTAAATCGTACGTCGGTATTCGACCGTAAATTTTGGCACCGCACAACACACATGGAGGCAAATGCGTGATATACATGCTGAAGCAAGCACAGTAAATAACCTTGCGGGAAAATACATAATCATCAGCTGTGATAATTACATATTGACCTAGCATACACTGTCTGAGAGTGTGTGTGTGTGTGTGCGTGTGTGTGCGTGTGTGTGAGAGAGACAGATGTCTATAAGCAGCATGTTGTGCTGTGCTGCAGATGCAGGGCTCAGCACTCACTCTCTCTCTCTCTCTCTCTCTCTCGCCATCCGTCTGTCTTTCTGTCTACCCTCTATCTGTGTCTGTCTCTCTATCTGACACTATATCTCCATTACTCATTCCTTTCTCCTCTTCTCGTCCTCAGAGTGTGCAAAGTGTGTAAACGTTTGTATTGTTGTGACGAGTGTGTGTGCGTTTAACGAGTAGGAGATGACCTTGTCTGCGGCTGGATTATAGATTCGCTACTCTCTCAGATTCCAACACACACACACACACACACACACGCACACCGTAACACCACACTCACGGTACACATTCACTACAGCAGCACAGGCTGGTGTTTATGAGGTTGTGTGTGTGTGTGTGTGTATGTGTATTGACTGTCCCAGTGATCTATGAGGCATAAATATGATGCTGAATTTAGTCAAAGTCCACCCCCCAATTATTTCCCCAAATTCTTTCTTTATCCAATCATTTTTAACTTATTTTTTTATTTTTTTTATTTTTTTTTTATTTTTTTTTTTTTTTTTTTTTTTTATTAATTTTATTTTTTTTTTCTTTTCCTCTCCCTTTTTTTATTATAAAAATATATTTTTTTTTTATTTAATCTCTTTTTATTTTTTTTATTTTTTAAAAATTCTTTTTTTTCTTTTTTTTTTTTTTCTAAAAACTGACACACTTTTTCTTCAATTTTTTTTTTTCCCTCTTCCCCCCTTCCTCTTCCTTTTCTCCTTTCCTTTTGCGCCCCTCCTCCTCCCCCCCCTTTTTTTTCTCTGGAGGGGGCCCTTTGTCTTCACATACTTTATGATAATGCACAGTTTCAATCGTTCCTCAGTTCAGTTATTTCTCTAGTGTTCACGGTTTTCTATTTATCAAAAAGTCAGAGCACTGGCTGCTTTACACAGTCCCTGGTGTGTGTGTCTCATGATTCTGGTCAGCTTCAGTGTCCTGAGACACAAAGTGCTTAGGATTATTATTGGTTTTGCTTCATTATACGGACAGAGCTGCATATATAGATATTTTTAAATATTTTTTTAGATATTTGGTCTTTGGGATGCCTTTGTGGAAACCATGTCTTCAAACTAAGCATATTATGAAAGGCTGTTGATGTCTACATCAATGGGATTTAGGAATGATTAGCAAGCTACAGGTACATCATCAAGATACCAATGGAATGGTTGATGAAAATGCTCGGCATTGCTATATCAGCAGCCGACTGGGTCCACTGGGCGATCATGAAAAAAAAAAACCCAGAACGCTTGGTAAATAGTCCCCGCTACCCAAACTACTGATTTTTCTAAATTTGTCCTAAGAATTCAGGACGTCTCATGCTTAGCATATGAGCACGAGTACAGATGTCAACATCTGTGAAGAAATGTGTATTCCTGATCCAAATCCAAACTGGCAAACTACCACCATGCTAAACTAGTCTGTGCACACACTAGTGTGTAAAACCGTTCCACCAGGGTTTAAATCTCCATCTGTGTGTCCGCGTGGCCGTGTTCCGACCCTGCTGGCTCGAGTTGTGCTATACTCCAGTTTGTGCTGTAGTGCGACACACTAGTAGTCCGATCGAGGTCAGAGAATTCCCTCTTGATAATCTGGAGGATCGTATGTTTTCTCTGTAACGTACACTCTGCTGTAGGTTTCTGTATTGACGCTTTATTTATTTTTTCATTTTAAAGTTTTTTTTTTTTTTTAATTCAGCGGCGTAATTTAAATCAGACTGAAAGGTGCAAGCGGCCAGAAACGGCGTGAAATGGATGTAGCTGGGATCAAAACACAGGCGGGTACGGTAACACGAAGATTTACATTTACATTTAAATGTATTCATTTAGCAGACGCTTTTATCCAAAGCGACTTACAAATGAGGAAATACAATCAAAGCGATATATCAAGCAGAGAACCATACAAGTAGTGCTACCATACAAGATCCATTCATTGAATTCCAGAAGAAGGAAAGTGGACAGAGTAGAGGTGTAAGAGCCAGAGTAAATAAAAAAATGTATGGGTTGGTTAGGTGTTCACGGAAGAGGTGGGTCTTTAGCTGTTTCTTGAAGATGGTGAGAGATTCTGCGGTCCGGATTGAGGTTGGAAGTTCATTCCACCTCTGAGGAACAGTTAGTGTGAAGGTTCTTGAAAGGGACCTTGAGCCACGCTGAGTAGGCACTACTAAGCATCGGTCGTTGATTGATCGCAGATTCCATGAGGGAACGTAGGCCTTCAGGAGAGAGTTAAGGTAGGAGGGCGCTCTTCCAGACAGGGTCTTGTAGCTGAGCATCAAGGCCTTGAATTTGATACATGGGTTCTCTTGGACTGGTTGAAGATGAGGGGTGCTGCTGCATTCTGAATCATTTGAAGGGGTTTGATGGAGCTGGCCGGGAGACCCGAGAGTAGTGCGTTGCAATAGTAAAACAGTTGAGGGTCCAAACCAGGAAATACAACAAGACACAAAGAACACGGGAAAGTAATCTTCTGATATAAAAGCATCAGAATATATTCTGACCCATAGAACAGTCACAAAACGGCAGAAATAACAAAACTAATCAAGGTGTGACACGGAACAGGTGAACACATTAGGGTAATCGACCATTTATAAGAGTAGGGGCTGGAGACAAGACCAAAACAAAAGCACATAATCTAGGCTTATTATCAATATTGTTATTTCAACAACATATTACTTTTATTTATTAACAGTACTGACTAATCATTCTCATCTAGAGGGGTGTTGAGATGTTTTGGGAGTAAATCAACTGCTACTTATATGCATTCATTAATGAGTAAATGACCTGAAATACCCCCCCGAAATCCCCCCCTGAAATCCCCCCCTGAAATCCCCCCTAATTAGGTTAGGGTCACCTAATTTCAGGCATGAGTGTCATTTCCACTACTGTCGACAAGCTACTCTACTACGACAAGCTGAGCTTTTTTTTTTGTATGCTCGAGCACAGAGCAGTTTGTGCTTTCTAACACTAGCGGGAATGTGCAAGGCCGACAATGAACCTCACTGTGACAACACTCTCGCAGTCTGACAGCTCGGTTAGCATACACATATTTTTGTAACCTCGACGGTGTCTCTGTCTGCTTTTCCCAGCAGTCAACTGTTAATAACTGCTTATATTATGTATTGTGTTATACCTGATACAGCATTTTGGAAAGTGTTAATGCTCCACTTTTCCAAGGCAGCAAACCCCTTCTTTGTGAAAGTAAGCCCATAATTCAGCTCAGCAAAGAGCCACATTCAGAGACAGCAACCTAAGAATAAAGATTCTGAAGAGCACTTTAAACACTATAAACACTTGCCTTTAAGCCCGAAAAAAAAAATCAGGGATAGAAAATGCGGACTGAAGAAAAAGAAATTGGGAAGTGGTGGCTTGGCGGTTAAGGCTCTGGGTTACTGATCGGAAGGTCGGGGGTTCACTGCCAAACTGTCACTGTTGGGTCCTTGAGCAAGGCCCTTAACCCTGTCTGCTCCAGGGGGCGCTGTATCATGGCCGACCCTGTGCTTTGACCTCAACTTCCTGACATGCTGGGGTATGCGAAGAAAAGAATTTCACTGTGTATGTAATCAATAAACACTCATCATTATTAACTACTGCAATGACTATTAATGAAAATCCATGAAGCATTGAAATAAATGTAATAATAGTCTAGCATAATTGCTGCATCTTGCAATTATCTTACTGTATGGCGAAAGTTCATTATCATACTCTATATCAAAAGTATGATTAGTTCACTGCAAATTTATTCCGCGATTCAACAGCTTATAAAATAAAATAGCACTTGATCCAGAACATCCTATTATTTTGCATACATTTTTTCTTTTTAAATCTCGCACACTGATCAATAAATGACTCATTCATCTGATGAATCATTAAGATAATGCCACTGCTTTTGTTCTTTCAGTACACTCTCCTGTAAAGAAAAAGTGCCAGGGGTTTGAAGGATACGCTGACCAAGCGCTCATCGACTACACTTGCAGCTTGCTCTAGGTCATGGGTGTCAAACGTACGGCCCGCGGGCCAAAACCGGCCCGCTAGAGGGTTCAATCTGGCCCGCAGGACGAATTTTGAAAGTGAAAAAAAATATGCATAAAAGACACGAACTTGTCATTTTTAATAAAATGCTATTCCTAAATTATCCGCTAGGGAGTAAAAGACGCGGCACATCTCTGGGACTGAACAGCAGATGGCAGCAATGCGACGTCTGCTGTTTGTTATCACGGAGTGGTCTACTCTATTTTCTACTCGTCCCCACACCCTCATTAAACAAAATGTCTGCCAAAAAGCAGAAAAGTGGATACAGAGTGTAGAGTTTTCCATGAAAAAATGGACCGCTTCCTATTTATTCACAGAGATGAATGGGTAATAGTCATTTAGTATAGGTAATAGTAATTTAATGTTAGTCAACAGCTTCAGTACAAAAGAGTTTGATTTGGTGGAATCCTATTGTTCATGCAATGCCATCAATTTGAAAGTGAAATACTATATTTTTCAGTTCCAAATACCTGTGAAGTTTTTTTTGCGTTTGTACAAACACTGTGAGCAGTTGTAATGCACATATATGTGAATGATAATCAGAAGCAAATTGCACATGTTTGTCTTAAGAAATCTGATATTGTTCATGATATATTTTATAAAAGGATATTTCATTAAATATAAATGTCTTTGCATGAAAACAAAGGTAAAAACATAGACTTCTTGTTATTTATACGTGATTATACTATGATTTTACTGCCCCGGCCCACTTGACATCTAATTAGGCTGTATGTCGCCCCTGAAATAAAATGAGTTTGACACCACTGCTCTAGGTGTAGCTTATAATGTTATGCAGAAACAATTTAGTCCTCAATATAAGCAATATGTCTCAGATTAGGATGCGGTCTCTTTTAATGTCCTTCGTTGACACTAGTAATTAATTAATTGTCATATTAAGGTATTTAATACTGGCCTCAAACGATTATATATATATATATATATATATATATATATATATATATTATATATATATGTGTGTGTGTGTGTGTGTGTGTGTGTGTGTGTAACTCGCTAGCTAGTACAACATAGCTAGCTTGCTTGGTTATTCAACTTGATCTCTGTTACAAGATATGTTTATAAAGGCTGATTTATTATTAAGGCCCTGTATTTATCTATATGCATAACGTAACAACATCATCCCATTAACTTGGTTGAGTGTAAGCCATCTTGTTCGTCCTCATTTGTTATACTTATGGCCAGATTTTGAAAAGGCGTGCGCAGACGGGAGTAAAACCGCATATCGGCTATGATCTCGTGCCTTACTTTTGCCTTCGGGTTAGGATTCCGCTCAGATTTGGCACCAAATCTTGTGCTTTCATCTATACTGGTAGCAGATTGTGAGTAAACAAGCAATGTTTGTATAAAGGAAAAAAAAAAAAAAAGGCGTGTATAATGACTATGACAATCTGCCAAGGTTCTTACGATATCAGAATATGCACGTTTTTTAATAGCAGGCAAATCTAAGCAGCTACCTCGAAGAGATTCAGCGTGACTAACGTCGGTGACTCGGACGCATCACAACTACGGCACTCAAGTCCTCGATTCTCAGACCTCCTGCTGTTCGCAGAAACAACTCTGCGGATGATGCCACCTCTCTTTCTCAGTCGCACGGACATATCGCGCCGCGTTTAAACATACGTACAAGCAGAACGCTTGCAGTGTGTGCGTTTTTTTTTTGATTACGGCTCCTGCTTCACGGTACTGTCAATAATGAAAGCATGGCCTTGGGGGAGCCAGGAGCTTGGCTTGCTTGTTCGTTGTTCTGCAAACAGATGCTGGGTTTCTTGGCGTCGTTCGCTCCAAATGTATTCCTTCAGCTTCCGGGGAAACCCTATTTCAGTGGGAAACCATTCCAAATGTGATTCATACATCATGTCTTGTGTGCATTGGCAGAACGCATTGGAAGGATTTCAAACCCTAAAGGATTCTTTCACAATTTTTTCACTCTACTTTTAACCTGATTCCTTCCCAATTCTATCTGTTACAGGTCTCTCCCCGTGAGGTTACCAACCACCTGACACCATCAGGCAGCCTGACACATTTGCAGAACGCTGGCTGCTCAGTTTTAGCTAGGCGATATAGCAAATGATCTCAAAAGGCTTCAATTTAACTTGAACGCTGGCGGAGGTGCTTCTCCCAGCAGTCCTCTCGAGATGACAAGTGGTGTCTTGGTTCACCCCCTTTAAAAAAAAAAAAGAATAATAAATTCCTCAGTACTCTCTTGCTCTGCTCCTCTGGTTCTTCGTCTGAAGATTTCTAAACTTATAAATAGTCTCACTTGGATGCCCTAACGTTTTACACGTCCAAGAAACTGCTGCTGTAATCGTAAAGACTGCCATGCAGCTCCCAGGCTATTTACGAAAAGTGCAAACATCCTTTCAACACATGTATGTACGTATCCATTTAAGTACAATTTTCCTTTTCACGGTATGGCTGTTTAGAGTAGCAATCAAAATCCCATGAACTGATGTCACCCAGAAGAGCATGGGTTCCTTTTCGAGTCTGGTTCCTCTCGAGGTTTCTTCCTCATGTCATTTCAAGGTTCTGTCCTTGCCATTGTTGCCATTGATTAGCTCATTAGGGAACTACATCTACTAACATTACCTATGTTGATCATGTTAGAATTGCATAAATATCAACACAGCATGCAGAATTCCTTAAATCCAGAGTCCTCATAACGGTCTACTTTGAATGGCGTCAAGCAAATTTGCCGTTATCTACAGTAAGGTCTGACACACTTTGTAAGTCTGGCCATTAACTGAGGAGTAGAATCAAGTGGATTTGAGTAGGAAAACACCAAACCGATGTCAAATCTGGTTCTCCGTGATCAGGGTTGGATTCCAAGTTGCAAGTTGACCCCATAATGTAACAAGAACCCTTTGTAAACCCTCATTTCCCATAGGAGTACAGACTGGGGAATGCGCTCATACTACTCTGAGGACTGCATTACAAAGCAGAGCACAGGCATCACCAAATCTGAGTGTCTCTTAGTAATGAAGATAATGACCAACAACACAAGAGGATGAAGAACCTGCATGATGGTTCACCTACATGAAGAACCAAGGCAGCAGAACTGATCAGGTGAAACCACAATGACAGTCCAGCATGGATGAGCTCATTAGTATCTGATGCAGCCACAGAAAGAGAACAGCAGTGCTTAATGATGAGAATGCAACAATGAGGTCTACCAAACCACTTCAGCGCTCTTTGATGTCACCGTACGACTCAACCGATGATAGAATGGAGGGTTGTTAGGGCTAATCTCTCATCTGAATCATCTATCTACCATATGTCATCTGGAGCAGTGGGATCTGAGTGGGTAAGGTTCTATGTTAGTCATTGGAAGGTTGTGAGTTAAAATCCCAGACCTCCAATCCCAAATCCCAGAGCCAATGGTGGGATCTTGACCATAGATTCTCATCTGCTCAGGTCTATTCTACCTTACATGCAAACTACCTTGGATAAAAATGTCTGGGGCTCTATGGTCTAGGGCCAGGTTCCCCAGTTCAATCCATACCTCATGTTACTGTCTGCATGGAGTTTCCTCATGTTCTCACCATGTAGGTTCCTCCAGGTTCTCTGATTTCCACCCACCTCCAAACATCATGGAAGTAGGTGGAATGGTGACTAAATTGCCCCTAGGTCTGTCTATGTGTGTCTGACTATTGTCCCCTGCAATGGACTGGCATCACATTAAAGATATACCCTCATCACGCACTCGGTGGTCCATGGAGAGGCTCCGGCTCCACCGTAACCATAAACAGGAGAAACCAGTTAATGAAGATGAACTAAAGCATCTACCAGGCTATGAAATCAGTGTTTTAAGCGACGGTCCAAGCCAAAGGACTTCACTCACACACTGTTCCTTCAGAACTGCAGAATCAGCACGCTTCTTCAGCACAGGACTTGAAACGGGTTTCTAATCTCAGGACATTGGAATCAATAATATCGACTCTGCTCCGTGCATCTGTATAAAACTTACAAACAAGTGCGGCCCTAAAGTAATGGACTTCAGTCCAAGATCAAGTGTGTGTGCTATTACATAACATAACAACACTGAAAGACTAGTATGTGCGTATGGTTTTCTACTGCATTGATGTCAGTGTGTGTGTGTGTGTG
>CM022757.1:2604517-2644517 GCA_012411365.1 Ameiurus melas | reverse complement strand
TTTAAAAAACAAACAAACAAACAACCAAAAGCAAAGGATCGAGTAAAATGAGATCAGGATGACTCACAGCAGTTGAACTGAAGACAGTCTGATCGGGGAGAGAGAGAGTGAGGGACGGACGGCTCGAGCGAGAGAGCGAGTGAATCAGAGGAACGAGTTCCTGACAGGGGGAAGAAGCGACTGAATGATAACTCCGTTAACCTCCGATTCTTGCTGACACTCACCTCAGGCACCATGACAGAACGCTACAGAACACTAACCCAAGACGCTGATAGCCTACTGTACGCCTCAGCGAGAAACCACTGACCGTCTGATCTCCCTCAATGTTGTTCTAGTGAAATACCGCTAAACTATTTGCTGTTTCCATGGTTGCGCTTAACACTAGGGGAGACCTGGAAGCACAGTAGAGACTTTCGCTGGGTTGCATTTCTGTCGGCAATGTCGTGTTCTCTCGCTGCCTTTCTTTCAGTTCGGAATCCCCTCGGGTGTTTTACGAGCTGTTCGTTAGCTCGGGTGAGATTCGGTATCGGACGGCGAGGTGGAATGGGCACGAGGTAACACTCACAGACCGCTGTGCAGGCATCAGGCAGGAACAAATGAGCAGTACTACAGTATATTAACGCTTGTCACTACTATGAATTACTAATGAATACTGGGTAATTACTAAGGAAGTAATAAGAAAGGAATGGATTTGGTATTACATTATGAATTAAACAATAATTACTGAGTCTGATATCTTTCCTGGCTGGCAACATCTGGCTAACAAGCGATTTAACGCAATAAGACTATCTGCTGTCGGCTATCGTAAAAGAGCCACCGACCGGGACGAGTGAAGGCGAACACATGCTTCCGCTGAGATCCGTGAAGCCAGGCAACTTTTCAAACTGCTGCTCATGCTGCACTACAGATCTTCCACATACATGAGCTCACAGACATCCACAACTGGCTAGTGTCACTCTGATTGATGGGGGTGGGTGGGTTAGGGTTTCTTGTCCACAAACGTTGGGCACGTTACAACAATCTGTGAAACATGGTGGAGGTAGTGTCATGGCTGCTTCTGGAACATTCTCACTCATCTTTATTGACGATGATGCGACTCATGAAGATAGCAGCAGAATCAATTCAGAAGTTTACAGGAACATTGTGTCTGCCAGTTTATAGAGAAATGCGTCCAAATTATTCAGGAGGAACTTCATCATTTCGCAAGACGATGAACCAAAACTCACTGCCAACAAAATACTTCATATGGGGGAAAAGTTTAAGGTTTTAGACTGGCGAAATCAATCGCCAGATCTTAACCCAAACTATGTGGTCTGATACAAAAGGTTGTATGCTTTATGTTGTTGAACACGTCTAGATGTGAATACCAGGAAATAAAAGCTGAAATGTTAAAGTCTTCTTGATCTGAAACCCAAATTGGTGTATAGCACAAAAAAAATGAATTGGCCTTGCCGTTCCAATAGTTTCGGAGGAGACTGTATTTACTCTGTGGATGGAACCAACTAGCGAGCTAGTTTCTGGAAAACCATTACTTTGCTAGCTAGCTAGTCAGCAAGTTAAGATGTTAGCAAGCAGAGCCTGTACGTGAATCAAACAGGAAGTAGTAATCATGTAATGTAAAATAATTTAAAAAAAAGAAAGAAAAGTTTGAAACAAATAAACTTTAGAGTTTAGATTGATGAAATATATATATATATATATATATATATATATATATATATATATATATAATATATATATATATATATATATATATATATATATATTATTATTATTTATTTATTTTTTTGTTAATGTTAAGCTAATATTGAGAGGTCATGACGACAAAAACATGATTTGAAACGATGCCAGTCAGAGCCTCTCACAGGAAAAAAAAATGTAATCAATTCTCACTTATTGGAACACGGTGGGACCCTTACAAACGGTACTGTGAGAGTGGAGCATTGTGGGAATGTAAGACTGGTCTAATCAGAGAGACGCCGTGGCGTAAAGCAGATTAGCTCAGTGTGTTCAGGGAAGTCGTGGTGCGGTTTAATTTGCAGCACTGATTAGTTGCGCAGTAGACTCGCGCTCCGTCACCAGACACTTTCCACTTCCCCGGCAAAGAATTCTGGGTCAGGAAAGGACTCATTTCCCTCCATAACACCTTCACTGCACAGATGGTGCCTGCACACACTCTCTATTCTCTATATCATTTCGTTTTATCTACGTATGATGGCCAACAGGTATAAATATGGGGTGTAAATAAGACAACAGACAACTCACCCATATTAGACAAACTCGGTTCGAAATCTGCTGACTACAGCAGCACTTTCGCTAATTAGCCGCTGTAAACAGGGAAGTATAAATCTGGGAATATTTACTTGCACTATAGATGCTAATAAAAAAATAAACGCTAGTGGGAAGTAGTTAGCGCTGCACTCGAGGTCCTGACTGCTCCTCATTAGCCTTTTAAAAAATATGTCATTTGCGAATAGTTTAAATGACTAAGTACGCCACCGTACAGATAAACGCAAAAATATCCTCTCCTGAGAGGATATTTTTCTGGATGCTAGTCCTTTACTCCTCAGTTTACTACTGACCCAGTGAACAGCAGCATCGTTTAAACTGAACGTCGGGGTTATACGTGTCGTGCGAGTTGAGGATGCAGCAGCATTTCTCATTTACTCGCCCGCGTACCTTTTGTACATCTGCAGGATTTTGAGCTCCGTCCACTAGGGGGCGGGTGAGAGTCTAAACACGCCTCAGCGGCGGTCGGACGCCTTCTTTGAACGCTTCCTCAAATCCTGCCAAAACAACGTAGACAGTGAAGATAAACGGGAGGGAGTTACTGTATAGTACATGTTGAGAAAACATCCACATGGTGAATGTTAGACCACTGAACCAATCACGTTGCACCTAAAACCTAGCGCTTAGCAAAAAAAAAAAAAAAACCTAACAATTTACAGTGTCTTGTGTATGCAAGCTCTGTGAGATGTTCATTTAAAACGTATGGAAGTAGGCTACGTCAACGTCTTCCCGGGGATCAGCCCCGACTAAGCTAACGCCGCCACACGTAGCATGAATTAATCTGTACGCGAATTGTCAAGGAAAGTTGCTTTTAACTACACCGCGCTTGCTGCCAAGGTCGAGTGTGTTCTTGTCAAAATATCTGCTCCCTATTACACACTCCCGCCTGGCGCAGTGAGCGTGACACAGACGATGTGGAGTTCAGAGTCGTGAGGAGAAGTCTAGAGCGCTCTGGAACAGGTTCTGCTACAGACTTTTCATTAACAGGCCGATGCATTCTTCATTAATAGCCCCAGTGTTACACTCAGACACCCTTCAGCAACACTAAACCCAGAACGGGGCTCGAGCGCTGTTAGCATTAACGATTTCAGATAGCAGGATTTCAGTGCTGTTAGCACTGCATATAGTATGAGACACTGTTAAAATTGGTCCTTGCTCTTTTACTACGGAAATGAGTTCAACATTAAAGGAAGATACTGTAAAGGTAAGAAGAAGAAGTCCCGTAGTCGCTATATTGGTGTCCATACAGTACATATTGGCGTAACTATATTATTTACATCACACTGATTAGATTTAGGGTGATTGCCGTATTACACTCACTGGCCACTTTAATAGGAACCCCAGCACCCCTGCTAATTCATGTGGCATCGGAACAATACATAACATCATGCAAATACAGGTGAAGGACTCCAGTTAACCACTCTTTACATCCATGCTGAACAGAAAAGCACCCCAGAATGCACAAGAGACTCTTCGCAATACCAGAAGACCACACCGGGTTCCATTCCTGTCAGCCAAGAACATGAATCTGATCCTACCATAATGGGCACAGGCTCTCCAAAACTGGACAGCTGACATTTGCGGGGAAAAAGACCAGGCAATGCTCTTTCATGTTTCATTCTAACCTTCATTGTTTCGACCTACTTCTCTTTTTTTTTTGTAGTAGTTGTTGTTGTTGTTTCAGTTTTTCAGTTCCCTCAGTGTGTCGGCTGTGGAATACCTTCTGCTTTTGATTCATGTCTGCCTTTTAGGATTATAATGCAGATTTTTGCATCTGAAAAAATAAAAAATAAAAAATGTCCGCCAGTGACATAAACCCTTCTAAAGACCTAGTATTATTTATGGAACGGTCTAAAGAAGAAGACCTACATTTTCTAAGCCGTTTTTAGACTGAGCGAGTTCGGCAGCCGTTTTAAATGATTACTTGTCACATTGAACAAGATCATGATAAAATCTTGGCCGATTTCTATAACAGACTGGGCCTTAAAGTGTCAGATTACACAATAAAGATCCTCTAACGATAGACCTGTGCTTAACGAAAAGGACTACGTTTGGCTTGTGTTGTCAAATCAGCGCCATCCGGGCTTGTGTAAACAGAAACCATAACATAACCATAACACCACATTATGTGATCTCAACGATGAGATCTTTTACGATGTGCGATTTTGGCCTTGTTTTTTTATCGGAAGCAGATACTGTAGTACTGAGATCTGTGATATTGGTTTGTACGGTTGTCCTACCAATAAGTTTGATCACTTTGGATCTCCAGTACTAAGAGAAGCTGATATCGTTGGGTTGCCAGGCTTTGAGTGATGAAAGCAGCCCAGTGGCCGATGAGTAAGTCCCAAAAAAACAGCTCAATACTAACAAAAAAAATTGTGAAAACTTTATAACACCTGCAATATAATGCGTAAGCTGATTTAGTAACATGCTCTCGTTGTGGCTCTGGTCTGTTTTGCGTCTTCACTTTAATGAATTTGCAATTTGGGGCATTTCTTCTTAAAAGCACATAAATACACAATAGAGTCGAAGCAAATTCATGAATCTAGCCCCTGTTGTGTGATTTACTTCAGCCTGAAAGTCACTTCAGCAAGAGCGGTGAAATTAATACAACCCAAAGGCGGATATTATATTGTGCGGAAGCCTGTTTCTTTCATTTTACGACTAAATAAGACCTTTCGGGTTTGTAGAAATAATAAGAAAAGGTGTTTTTTAAAGAAATATTAGATTTCTGACGAATTCACATCTGCGATTCGAACTGCTTTCAAAGAGCCCGTGGAAAGGGTTTTCATTTCATTTACCTTATGAAAAGATCACGGTCGTGACAACCCGCTTTCATTTCACATTCATCGTCACGTTTCACCACCTTTAATCAAAATGATACTTGCCACACGATTATGCAGATATATGACAGGTTTCCGTTTTACTTTAATTCCCACGGAAAGGCTAGGAAAGGCTAGAACATGACACGGTGTGCTGTTATGGGAAAATAATTAATGACGTCCGTGACACGATTCCGTTTTCACATCAAAGTTGATCATTTTCCCATTACAGCACATCCCGAAGTGTATTACTTATTCCCCTTATTCCAAAGCGATTTTCCAACTCCAACAAGTTTCCCTTTATTAAAGAACGACATACCTTCTATCTGTTTAGTAAGTAAAGTCATTTTAATGTTGGAGAATATAACGTCTCTAAAACAAGTTCGCTGTTGTTGCAGCTATGAACGGTCGATATTGTCAACGGTAATGTCAACAATTACACACAATTTTTTGAAACTGTTTATGTGGCGTGTCTGCCATACAAGTCCCTGTGTACATTGTTACTACATGAAGGATAGCTGTATTAGAACTAGCGCATTGATATAAACGTGTCATTTGCCCCTGAAGCTAGATCTACTGTCATTCTAAATTCCGTTCTAAACGAATCAACAATCTCAGGATCGACCAATCAGAATTTGAGAAAATCCACAGTGCTGTGGTACAAGATACAAGGAGGAGTCAAAGGAATGGAGATCACATAGTGAACGGAATGGAGATTATGTAGAACACACTTTTCTGACATCTATTTGCAATACACAATGCAAAATAAAAATTTTTTAAAAATGTTTTCATTTGACTCGCCTTTCTATTTTATTTACCAAAGCATAATAATATAATATATCCCTCTACAGCATGAATTATTACATTTACATAAAAAATAATAGATTTTTATTACTTGATATATATATATATATATATATATATATATATATATATATATATATATATATATATATATATATATATATATATACATATAAGGAAAAAATTGTAGTTATTCAATTGTTTCCGTGTGCAACAGTGTGTAAGATTGGAAAGTATCATATATAAAAAATAACACAAAATTTATGCAATGGCGTTTTGTTTTTTGTTAAAAAAAAAAAAGTTAAAAGCCTCCTTTTTCTAATTACATAGCAAAAATAATTGTTTTGTCTTATCTCCCATCAAAAATAATTGGAAATAAATTAATTGTTGCTATATGGCAATACAACGCAGTAAACTGTGCACATCAGCACACATCATAAATAAATCCACATCAGCAGTTCAACACAGGGGTAGGTAGAAACACAGAGGATCTGGCAACATAGACTATAACGTTCTACTAGTTATTCCTGTATAAGCAATAATGAATTAATACTCTGTTTGTTTTTGTTCTTTTTTATCTAATATTTTAATAAATGCACCACTGTGACCAATAGCTAGTCCAGTTCAACTGACAGATGAGAAGAAACTGTGTAAAAAAAAAAAAAAGTTAAAAAAAACCCCCACAATTTTACACTTGAGCTGATTAGCCAAAATGTTTGGTGTCATTCAGTTTGCACTGGAGCGATGAGGCTAATGGAGCAAACACTGAATGAAAGTATTTTCTGTAAAATACATGCCTACATTTTTTATATATATTCGCTTTTAATACTATAAACAAGCGTAAAGTTCAGCTTTCTGCTACCAATCCTGCTTTAAAACTCTTGTGAGGCAGGGACCAACTGAGCTGAGGGAAAACAGCAACTTCAAGATGGCCGCCCCCATAACCTTCCAGTGTTCAAGTCTGTTTATAGGTTAGAGTACGTCACACTCTGTCCTAAATTACATCAGCAGGTGTGCGAGAGACATCACTGAAGAACTGGATGTAGTCTGAGACTAGCTACGTTAGCCTTGTAGCATTAGTGCTAAACTAAAGTAGCAAACTCTGGACAGCAAGGCTGTCCTGGCTAATGAAATACATCTGCCTTGTGAGGGGGGAAAAAAACGTGTACAGGAAATTTCTCCACAGAAACCATTCATTTAATCTGCTTGATGGAATTGAGTTGGATTCATCAAAGTGGTAGGAAAACATCGGCGTCAAAGCATTTTCTAAAGCGCAGAAATGAGCACGTGTCGACGTATTCTCATCCGTTGAGACGTACTGAGATATTCCTGCGATCGGGTGGGTGTGGAGTCATACGCCAGCAAGAAACCGTGCCATTGCGTATTACGCTCAGTCCCCATCTAGCGAGCTTATGCCAGCAATACTCAGCCGTGTGTGTGTGTGTGTGTGTGTGTTTTACAGCCAGAAATAGCCTGAGCTCAGCACTCCTCCCTGTAACAGAAAACTCATCAACTCAATGAAACAGCAGTCGCCAAAACACACACACACACTTCCTAATGTGCCATGCCCAATGGTGCATGCATGGACACACACCCACGACATCGCAGCAAAATGACCAGACTTTGTTCGAATCACACATACACACAAACGCATATGGCATGCACCCACACTGTCAGCAACAGCCTGCTCTAGTTCCTCACTCACACACACACACACACACACATCCTTAATTTGGTGAGTCTCATATGATCGTTCGCCTCAGGAGCAGCGAATAGGTCTCGCTCCTCAGAAGGACTGACACGTCAAACTGTCTGTCAATCAGCACGTTAATAAAGACCAACACACACACACACACACACACACTCACACACACGCAAAGCCGTTTAATCGGAGACAATGCTTATCTAGATTTCCGTAAAGCTCCTTCGTGACTATGTCTACTCTTAATCATGCTATAGAAATAAAAAATCAAATCGCACTGAGATACAAGCAATCCGTTTGGCAGCGGTGAAGATTTCCCATCATTCCTTTCATACGATAATACCAAAGGCTTCGTGAAAGTATGAAACGCACGGCAACCAACACTACCTTAGTGGTCCGCACGGTCGCCTCGCACCTCCGGGGTTGGGGGTTCGAATCCCGCCTCCGCCCTGTGTGCAAGGAGTTTGCGTGTTCTCCCCGTGCTTCGGGGGTTTCCTCCGGGTATTCCAGTTTCCTCCACCAGTCCAAAGACACGCGTTGTAGGCTGACTGGACTGTCCGTAGTGTGTGAATGTATTGGCACCCCGTCCAGGTTGTCCCCCGCCTCGAGTTCCCTGGGACAGGCTCCAGGCTCCCCGCGACCCTGTGTAGGATAAGCGGTATGGAAAATGGATGGAAGGATGGATGGTAAACTACGATACTACGATAGTCTATATCAGATTTGAGACACGAGTAAGGATGAAACAATCCGACACCTAGTATCAGCCAAAACTTGATACTCATGACCTCCGAGTAACCGAATCGACTTTCTGCCGAGTAACACAAGAGAATTGTAAGATCTGTGCCATGTCAGCATCGCACTCAAACTCATGGCGGCCGACACATCAAACGGATTATAAAATACAGGAAAGCGGATAAAAAACATACATTTTAGACCAATCAGCTTATACACAGGTTTATATACAAGTTTACTGTAAAAAAAAAACAGACATACCTGTATCATGTATTTAAAACTTTTTTCTCCTTCAGATTATTAGATGATCTATCAGATCACTTTGTACATGTAAATAACTCATTAGGCTAAAAAGTCATATCGATTGATGCCTCAGTATAATTAATATGATTATAATTCCAGTGTTCCTATCCCAGTCATTCGTTTGCATTATTAGATACACAGGTCCCTCCAGAAGCATTGGCACCTTGTATAAAAGCACATAAGGGCGCCAATAATTCTGTGTATCAGATGTTATGCTTTAAGATATTACATTTAAATGCAATCTGGTCCTTTGTCTACAGTACATGCATCAGTGTCGTGTAATTCAGCTACCAAAGTGGACTTTAGAGTTTCCTGAGCCTAGAACGATCTTAATTCCTTTTAATTCTGCAAATCTCCTGCTTTCGCATACTTAAATGCCGGAGCTTTTATTTTCACACTGACTGTAACTAGATAATACTACCCCTAACCTTATCCTTAACCTTACCATCAATCTTAGTACATAATGAAGTAATAAACAAAACCAACCGTTGTTTGTTTGTTCTTTTTGTTTACAAGTTCCAGCCAAATGTCTTCACAAGGTCAAACGTGTCACGTGTTTATCGATATTTGGACATTTTGGGTTGTATTCAGAGCCGCCGACTTTTCTCGGGCCAAGTTGGGTCGGTATTTATGCGGCGAATGTTACGTGTATTCACAGACAGGTTGCGCAGCTGCTTAAGTTGAATTTCTGGGACATTCTGATGCTGTAAAATAATAAAAAGTAGATGTCGATCACGCCTCCAGATATTTTCCTCGGTAGCATCTAAAACACAAACGATTCCCTTTAAGCCGAAAACGAATAGGGGAAAGAATATGCGGACTGAATCAGATAGCAGACAGTCATGTTAAATACAATGCAGCTTAAACGCACGAGAATTTATACAGGATCAAATAAAATGAAGACTAGTAAGATGATGGCAAGCATTGATGTAAATCTAATAGAAGTTTAGTAAATTGCCGCATGAATAGTCCTAGGAGTAACAAAATGGCTTCCGTTCTAATTATTCAACAGCTTAGTGTATAAAATAGCACTTGATCCAGCACAACCTATCAGTTTGAACACCCCCCCCCCCTTCTCTCATATGCAGACAGTCAATTGTGTGAAATGCTAAATCAACATCATTAAATCATTATGAGTGAGATTTAGGCTTGTTTTTTTCATTTTGATTCGCTATTTTGCGTCGGCCAATGAACTGAAAGGGCTCTCCTGTGAAGAAGGATAAGCTGACCGAGCGCACGTGCTACGCCGTGAGCTCCCGTTAAGTACGTTCGTCATTTTAATCCTTAAAGATTCCGACTGAGATACGCGAAGTCTCCCGTCTCCACCGTTGTCCTCCATCAGGAAACCTTTTCGTACACTTTAAAGCGGTGCCGTGGTTACGTCTGCGGTCTGAATAGCGGCGTGCGAGATTCCGGTATTAAATCCTCACTGTGCTTGCTTGACTGAACTCTGGCTACGGCTCTCGGTCATCGGGAAGCAGTGAAAACCTGCACACTGACACATACGCAATCTATCAACGTTAACACACTCACACACACACACACACACACACAATGCTGTAAGGAGAGGAAGGCTTGGGAAGTTTGGGTAGTATTTGAGATCCTGGTGTAGAGTTTCATTCAGAAAGAAGCCTAAGAAGAGCTGTTTGGAACGAATCTGAAACAACGTGTTCCTTATAGTCCTTTTCAATTTCGACTTCGAAGAAAGATCTGGTATGACACATGCTGCGGTCATAACCTGAACTCGATCATTCAAATGAGCTTTCTGTGATCAGTAATGAGGACGAATTCAGTTTTCCTATCACCCAAGGAACGTCCAGCGCACTCATGAAATCCCACAATGCTCAGCAATAGGTTAGCGTCCAATCGGTGCACCTTACATGATACGGAATGCCCAAGGACCAGATGGGAAGGACCTAGAAGGTTTCAAGGTTCAAAGGTCATGACCTGATATGAAGAAATGAACGGTGCGATTATGATCCCCAGATGCTGCTGATGATAGGGCATCGAGACTGGTGCACTCGCTTCTTCGAGGCCACGCTGCAGTGATCACAAGCCCTGTGTGTGTGAGGGGTGTGTACACACACGTACGCGCGTGTGTGTATGTGTGTGCGTGGATGTATAGTAATGGCACTATCCTCACCAAGCCTGATGTGACACCGTGTCCTGCATTCACAGGGTTTTCACATCGGCGCCAACCTGACTGGGTCATGTCACAGCAGGTTTTCTGGACCAGCATGGATGCTGCGCTTGTATTACCATCACACACACACACACACACACACACACACACACACACACAAAACACACACCCATCACTCTTTTTCGTCTGCTTGCCTCATCCTCTCTTCCCTCCCTGCATGCCCTCATCTGCTGCATCCCTCCATCGCCACAAACACACACACACACACACACACATACGTACGTACAGACATATGCATGCACATGCACGGAGGAAGGAGACGGTCGCCATGGCAACCGCGCCGTTGCTTGCTTACCTGCTCCTGAATGAGCTGAAACAGTGAGCTCCTATCCATATACCGGGCCCTGCTTCACCAACCGCCGCAACGAGATACACGCTCACACACACATGCTCACACGCCTGCACCCACCGGGGCGCCACACACCCCCTTCACACCCCTCTCTCTCCTCCAACACACGGAGGCTGCCGAGGCTGGAGTACGATTCCGAGTACGGTCCCCTCCGGTCAGGGAGGAGGAAAGGGCTGCGTCCTTATCTGGGAAGAAGGGGGAATCCAGGACAGATCTGTCTCTCTGTCTGCCTCTGCAGATGCTCTTGCCTTCTTCGGCTCCCTCTTGGCAGAATGCAGCCCTTGCTCGCTCTCTGTCTGTCTCTCTCTCTCTCTCTCTTTCCCTCACTCTCTCTCTCCTTCCTTCTCCTTTCCCCTCTTCCTTTCCCCTCGTCTTGCCATATGCACCTCCTTCTACCTATATGTAAATCTCTCTCTGTCACTCCCTCTCTCTGCCCTTCTCACAAGCAGCATTGCCTGAATGCTAATAAGGAAGGGGATGGAGGTGGTGTCCGCCAGCCAATAGGAAGCCAGCGGGGCGTGTCTGACAGGCTGCAGCTTTGCCTCACACACACACACACACACACACACACACAACATTTGTAGTATGCTTGTGCTCAGCCTTTCACAATAACCATGTTTTTTTTTGGGGGGGGGGGTTTCATGCAAAAGATATCAAACCATGTGTACCATGTACGATCGATACAGAGTGTCTGTTATGGTTGAACAGAAAACAAATAAAACCATGGTGATAGTAGTATTAATCTTAATCAATATTAAATTCCCCAACAGTACCATAGTGAAACTGTAACAGTGCCCTTGCTAAATACGTAATAAACATAGACACTAAAGGACACCATGGTAAAGCCTTTTCATTTTATGGTTATGCACACCGATAAGCCATAACATTAAAACAAGCTGCCTAATAGTATGTAGGCCCCCTTTTGTGCCACCAAAACAGCTCTGACCCCCTGAGGCATGGACCGCATAAGTCCTCTGAAGGTGGGCTGTGGTATCTGGCACCAAGACGTCAGCAGCAGATCCTTTAAGTCATGTAAGTTTTGAGGTGGGGCCTGCATGGATCGGACTTGTTTGTCCAGCACGTCGCACAGAAGCTCGATCGGATTGAGATCTGGGGAGGCGGAGTCAACACCTTGAACTCTTTGTCCTGTTCCTCAAACTGTTCCTGAACAATTAGCTATTAAGGAATATTGTTGTCAAGAAGGGGTGTACTTGGTCTGCAGCAATGTTTAGGGAGGTGGTACGTGTCAAAGTAACATCCACATGTCATCACAGGTCATTCCAGTGACCAGTATGAGGGAGTGTGAGAGCGATGACACCAAATTTAACACACCTGCTCCCCATTCACACCTGAGATCTTGTAACACTAACAAGTCACATGACACCGGAGAGGGGAAATGGCTAACTGGGCCCAATTTGGACATTTTCACTTAGGGGTGTACTCACTTTTGTTGCCAGTGGTTTAGACATTAATGGCTGTGTGTTGAGTTATTTTGAGGGGACAGTAAATTTACACTGTTACACAAGCTGTACACTCACTACTTTACATTGTAGCACAGTGTCATTTCTTCAGTGTTGTCACATGAAAAGATATCATCAAATATTTACAAAAATGTGAGGGGTGTACTCACTTTTGTGAGATACTGTATATACAGTGCTCTCATGACGTTAGAGTTCTAACAGCTCTTAAGTGATATTTGTCTGTACCAATATTTACCACATTATGATTTAACATGGTTACCGTAGTGAAGTAGAATAGAGTGAATTTCCTAGAAGGGAGGTTCAAATTCATATCATGATTTTTTATTTACTGCGATGGTAGTTTAGACTGATACCGATAATGTACGATCGTACAATAACGTCTCATTATACCATTGAGTTATGATTTTGTAGAGAATGTAGGGGTCGCATTTTTTTGGTGTTTTTTTTCCCCCTACAAGTTATTTTTTTTCCACTAGGGTCATTCCATCTCAAGTGGTCCAATAATTGTAAAGTTGATTGCTTTACAATTTTTTATTTTCCTTTCTTTTTTTTTGAGTGATTATCTCAATGTACTGGCATTCCAAAAGCACTTGTTTTTATTCTATTTTATTTTACCACAACAGCCATCTTTGTCTCATGGCACTCAACAAATTTGAATTATACAGCTGTTTACGGAAACCTCATTATCTTGGCCTCAGGATGGTCCTAGCTCTTTCGGAACAAAAACTGATCTCTAGAGCACATTACAAGGTACATGGATATGTTTAGCCCCACAACATCGAAACTTACCCTCCTGTAATTTCCTGTCTGGAATTTTGCACATTCTGGATCCGTAGACTAGAAATTCCAAATGTAAAGCTCGAGATTGTTCACAGTTCCAAATTTAGGATCAATTTATAATAGGAATGGTTTAGTCTTCAATTTTTGATGGGGTACCTAGGTAAGTATAGTTTGCATTCAGAACTTTTCAGGGTTGAGACTTCTCTTTTTTATGGGGCGAGAAAGTGCAATTAAAAAAATAATATAATAATAATTCCCCTCACATTCGGGTTGAATATCTCTGGTGAGGGACCAGATACGAACCTAAAATGTTTATAGAAATAATTCCTCTGTAGTAGCATTGTGCTGTAAAAAAAATAATAATAAAAATTTTTTAAAAATTCCATTTTGGGATCGCACTGGTTTCAGAGACAGGTCTAGTAGAAATCTGGGGAAATACGAGCATTTTGAGAAATGAACACATTTAATATAAGCATAGCATAATAAAAATGAACGGTATTTTACAGTAGTGATGTTTATGATTGACATACAATAGCTTATGCTTGTCAGTGAGGTCTAAAATTTTTTACTACATTTGATATTGGCAACAGGGAAGCATGATCTATCACAAAGTTTAGCTCCACCCTCCAACTTACCAACTTCTGAGCTGTAGTCACTTACTGCATTTATAACAGGAGAAACATCACCGTAGCTCGGCTTATGTCCTTGTTTATTTGTAAAACACCCAACTGAACACTGTACTGCCATATTTGGATAAAGATCTATTCACTCATACCAACTGAACACCTGTACCAACATGATAGATCAGACAGGTTCTTCAAATCTCACCCTCGAGGCCCACTGTCCTGCAGAGTTCACCTCCAACCTCAAACTCACATTTTTAAATTTTATTTATTTATTTATTTTTTTACAGCGGAATGCTACTATAGAGGACTTATTTATGTGAAAATTTCAGGTTTGTATCTGTTCTCCCATTAGACATATTCAACCTGAAAGTGAGGGAAATTTGGCTGGGAGAATTGCACTCTCTCGTCTCCATAAAAGAATAAGAAAAGACTCAAACCTGAAATGTTGTACATGCGCACTTACCTAGGTACGACCTAAAAAAAAATAAAGACTGAGAACACTTCCCATTATAAATTTTCCATAAAAGGGGAACTGTGAGCAATCTTGGACTTAAGTTATGTCTAAGAACAAGAATGTGCAAAATGTTTATACATGTACATAACCTTCTAATACACTCTAGAGAACGGTTTTATTTCCAAGGAGCTCGGCCCGTCCTGAGCCAAGATATTTCTGTGAACAGCTGTTTCACCAGAACTTCTTGTGGGCATTCATTTAAAAATAAATAAATAAATAAATATTTGTTTGGGGTTTTTTTGGGAAAAATTTAAAATGGTGAAGCAACCAACTTTACACTTATTGGACCAGTTGAAACGGACTGACCCACTAATTAAATGCGAATTCATCTAAGAGACCACAGTTCCCACCTTCATGCGCACACCGTCTGCAAACCCAATCATTTTATAGTCAAAGTTCTATAAAACGTACGTGACTAAACAGAATTAATGGCTAACAAATCCGTCTTTCACATCCTGTGCCCTTTCACCTTTGGGACAATTTTATCATGCGTTGCTTAAAGAAGAAGAAATGTGAAGTTCTCCTGTATTTCATGTCAAGGCTACGACTAAACTGTACATTTTGGAAACTCCACACTTGTCTTGGATGGTTAAGACAAGACAATTAGATCAACCTGTTTTTTTTTTGCTCAGTTCTGGACTGGTTTCTGGTTCCATTGTAGATTGCTTTAAATAAATAAATGTGATATAAAATAAGATCGAATGCTGACATGCATTTTTGTGCATTCCATCTAACAGACTTCTTCAGAAATTAAATATGAGCTTTTACACTATCTAGACATCCTCAGCAGGCTGTCTGTGTCTGAGTTTGTTTTTTTTTTTGTTTTTTTTATCTTTATTTTTAATACCTCAAATTAAGCAGATGGAACCCACGTTCTTCAGCTCTTGGCACGTTCTAGCACTCATCTAAAAACACATTCCCTCTGCCAACAAATATATAACAACAAATATAACAGGCGTTACGTTCAGAGTAACTGGCAGTTTTAACAAAAATGGACCACAGACGGTCTCGCTGTTAGCGCTGAGACATAACGTCCTGTCAGACTGCATTAAATCTACAGTGATCTTACCCGCTGCTATCCAGAATTAAATTGGGGCAACTTCAAACTTTAATAGATGCATCCAGAGTGAGAGAAGCGCAGTACTGAAGCACACAGGCCTCATTACTCACTTCAAACCTTTATTTAAACACTCAGAGAGAGAGAGGGGGCTGAGGGAGGGGGAGAGATGGATAAAGAGAGAGAGAGAGAGAGAAGGAGGTGGAAGTGAAAAATCCAAATATATATAGTTACTAAAAAATTTATAAGAAAAAAAACAACCAATAACATCAGATAGATAGAGACAGACAGACAGATACGTAGACAGACAGACAGACAGATAGATAGACAGACAGACAGACACGTAGACAGACAGACAGACAGACAGACAGATAGATAGACAGACAGACAGACACATAGACAGACAGACAGACAGACAGACAGACAGACAGACAGACAGACAGATAGATAGATAGATAGATAGATAGATAGATAGATAGATAGATAGATAGATAGATAGATAGATAGATAGATAGATAGATAGATAGATAGATAGATAGATAGATAGATAGATAGATAGATAGATAGATAGATAGATAATTGACAGACAGAAAGACAGACAGATAAACATAGAGACAAGCAGATAGAAAGACAGAGAGAAGGACAGACAAACAGACAGACAGAAAGACCATCAGATATATAGATAGACAGTAGAGCACATGGAAGGACAGCAGGTTGATGGACAGAATAACAGACAGATAAACATACTGTGGAGACAGGCAGATAGTCAGACAGACAGAAAGACCATCAAATAAATAGACAGATAGACAGTCAGACAGACAGACAGAGAGAAAAAAGACAAATATATAATCAGGCAGATAGAAAGATGGACAGATACATATATAGATAGATAGAGAGACTGACAGAAAGACAGAGAGATGTCTGGAAGACACACAGAGAGAGGACAATTGTTTGCTATCTGACAGATTCCAGTGTAATTGTACGGCTTGCTGTAACATCTCATGTATTACATATTATTAATAATATTATTAGTAAACGTCTGTCTGTGACTCATCAGTCACTAAACACAGGAATGAATAATCCTACAAACTCAGGGAACGCGAATCATTCGGATATGGAGGAGGGCAATGTTACAGAGTGACGTATGAAGAGTAGAGAAAGAAACAGATATGGAGACCCAAGTATGAAGGAGAATGTGTCAGGTGTGTGTGTGTGTGTGTGTGTGTGTGTGTGTGTGTGTGTGTGTGTGTGTGTGTGTGTGTGTGTGTGTGTGTATCATGGAGAGCATGCCATTCAGAGTTGGCTGAATGAAGTGCTTAAAGCTACTAGATGGAAGATTTTAGAATTTCTCGGTGCCCTCTGTGGTAGAAAACAGCTACTGCAGGCTATTTAAAAAAATTACTTTTTGAAAGCATTTTTGGCATTTAGAAACGCGAGTATCAAGTGTCACACCTGCCATGGCTCAGGATTCAGAGCGAATTCAGGACTGCGTCCCAAACCGCGTAATGCTCACCTAAATAATAATGACACCAAAAGCGTCCTGACAAACTCATTAGTGTGGTGGTATTCGGTCTGGGACGTGATCCAAGTTATTGATGGCTCTGAGGATATAATTAAATGTTGCTGCTTCCTCAGTGTTACAGCTGTTTTATGAGAATAAATCAAGCTTTACTGCACACATCAGCGGTTGCTCCACAATATGACGCCGATCGACACGAACTGGCCGACTGCCTCGAACTAGCTGATCAGAAAACACTGGAGAGAACAAAACTCTCAACAATCACCTCTGTGCATTTCCCAGGTCTGTATTTTATTATCGAATTGCATTTTGTTCTCCAGCCTGTCAAACACGTTCGACACAATCCTAACACGCAAAGCAGTGAATATAATCACAAAGGCGATATACACAAAATATACACATAACAACTGATTAACCATACAAATTGCACAGCCATCTTCGATAACTCACTGGCTTCAAAATGATTTAAACGTCTTACCTGTTCAAGAAAAAAGAAAGCCAGCGGAATCCTATCAGTCCTCACTGACTCCTGATTGGCTGTCAGCTCCTGCCAGTCACTGTGTAGCTGGACTTCTTTCGCTTTTTTAAACATTTTCTTTTATGCCCCCATAATCCTTTTCTGCACATTGGTCCCAGTGAATCAACAGTCTGTATTAAGTATAAATAAACACTAACCTGTCCTGTACGCTCAGGAGTCCTAGTCTCAAACCTAATAATAAAACTCCAAAACAACACAATTTCTATTGGGGTTTTAAAAATACGTCAATACTTCTACCATTAATTCAATATATGGTCCATTTTTATTATACTCTCTTGGCCTAAGAGTATCGACTCGGAGATTAAATTGCACGGTCGAAAGAGCTCCTATCTGAAAAAAAACTGGTTTGCCTTTGACTAAGTTCAATCAATGTGCATAAATTGAATCATATAAAAGACGCTGAAAGACAAATATTAATGGCACAAGTTGGGTTTTCAGGCCAATACTGCTTTGGACATGTCCTTATCAACTCCCATATCGTCATCTAAAATTACATGTACCCTCAATTTCCCTTCAGTCAAGTTTAAAATAATTTAAAAAAAAAACAACAGCAGCAAGAAGCTTTTGTGCCATAGCTACTGTAAGAATCCAATCTAGTTAATAAGTAAGGGGAGTTTATAGCTAGCAGGTTAGCACTGTGCTAACCTAATGTCAAAATAACATCGCACCACACCTCCCGAACACCATCTTGAGTGTGTTGGTGTGATTGATGGTGTAGATATGCTAATCTGGAAGCTGAACGTTTTTCTGTCCTCGTTAGCGTGTTACTTCTGAAGACGCTGATGTTGGACACCGAAGATATTTCGGCTACATCGCCAACATAAACGTTGGGTTTAAGTTCAAATACGCGTGCACACACACACAGTAAACAGCTAGCTGGTTTTAGCTGGTATCCAGCCTTAACTATTTGGGCTGGTTTGGTTTGATGGTTTTAAGCGAGGGTTTGGACGCTTACAGGCTGGTTCTAACTGGTCAGGCTGGTTCCAGCTGCTCAAGCTAGCATAGTTTAATGGATTTAAATGAAATTTGGATGCTTATAGGCTGGATGTAGACAGTCAGGTTGAAAGACCTACTAACCTAACACCTAAGACCATCTCATGCGGGTCTATGATGATTTATTATTATTTTTAAAAATGTAACGAAGGGATGTCAAGTCAACATGAGTGTAGATTTCAAACAAAAATGGTGGATGTAATTCTTTATGAGTGTACACAAGAGCAGTAAAAGAATTAACCCGCCAAACATTTGATTAATTAGCGTATGGTCCAGCTAGTTATCAAGCTGAGTACAGATATCTATAAATATCATGAAGAAAAGTGTGTGACTGATTTCCCCAAATAACTTCGGGGGAAATAATCATCCAAAAGGACATGAAAGAAGCCGAGTTGTTCCATCGCATACAGCTTTGAGATTTTAAAAAGCGATTTTAAGTGCGAAAAAATCTTGTCAGAAGTGGGATTTGAACCCACGCCTCCATGTGGAGACCAGAATCCTCATTACAGGAAGGTTTAACACCTTGAGTCTGGCGCCTTAGACCGCTCGGCCATTCTGACATGGAAATAACACGGAGAGAGGTATCATATACATCATCATCATTATCATCGTCACCACGTTTTAGACGAGCCCTTGACTGAACGCATTGACTGTAGACGTCTGCGGTCTTACAGAGACAAAAGGTAGGAATAAAATAAAACAGAAACTCAAAACTGAAACACTGTTGTCGCTGTAATGGCCGCCAGTTAATGCATCATCGCCCCCTGCTGGCAAAACAGCTGAAATACCGTTTGTCTTACTGTGTGAGGAAATTCTATTGTCATAATTATTAATATATATATTCTCATTAATTATACTTAATAAACAAAAGGAAAACGTAAAAAAAACAGTAAATGAAAAACTCAGTTTTGTTCTCTTTTGTCAGTCTATTGATTGATCTATTGATATAGATGATTAAATGTTGTTGTTTGCAGGAGTTTGTGTAAAATATCGTGTTGTTGTTTGCAGGTGTTTGTGTAAAATATTGTGTTGTTTTCAGGCGTTGATAACTAAGAGGAAACAGGAAAAGCCTAGCGAGGGAACAACTGTTTATCTGCTATAATGCAAGTCATAACAGGAACTTGTTTAAAAGATGTTCCATGGAACAACAAACGGATAAAAGAGTCAATTCATTCACCAAAAAACAATTTACAGTACAGTAGGTTTCTACAGTACATCCGGTAATATTTTATTCCTTTATAATGGTTTTTGTCAATATGACGTGTTGTCCCTTCGTGCTTGATGTGTGGAATTATGTTGGACGACCATTGGAGAGGAAAAAAAAAGAAAAAAGGGAATAATACATCAGACTTTTGTATTGAAGGCCTGAGAGTTCCATTCCTATGAATTTTCCCTCATGCAAAATTCATAGCTTTATCTACGAACGAGGGCGAGTACATGCAACGACGGAGAAGCTAGAATGGCGAACTCCGACTCCGTACTGTAACCTCAAACCCTTCTGGAACTCTGGTTTTTATGATGAATCGTATGAGCGATTTCACACAGACCCCCCCGGAAAAAAACCCCTCTAGGTTTAAAAAAAAAAAGCTATGAAGGATAAGCCTACCCATCTCCCACATTTTTTAATACAAGGTGTAAGCTTTCAAACTTGCAGTAGTGGTCTGAAACAGTTGTGTGTGTGTGTGTGTGTGTGTGCGCGGCACACTACAGGAGCGTGAACTTATTTATAAGCACAATCAATAACAACTGATCAATTAATGATACGAATTAATAATCAGTGCTCGCATCAGAAGTCTTGGTTTCCATAGCGCCCTGCTGAAACACACCTGCTCTCTGGAGTGCACAGGCTGATCAAAAACGATTGTGAATTCCACATGAGAACCGACTGCCTCAAACAAAACAACAACAACAACTTTCAAATATGCATCAAATGCTAATGCTAACAACAATGCTGAGTTAATTGAAGCGTGAAAACTGAGCGCGTGAGTGAAGGGTAGGAATAATTGCATTTCGACGCAGAGCCAAGATGGCGTTCGAGCGGCTTGAAAACACCGACAGTGAGCACGGGGAGGACAGAAACAGGCCGCTTGAACAGTTACAACTCTAAAGAAATGCCTTAATAATAACAACAACAACAATAAAAGTCTCTAACGGGGATGATTTGGTGAGAGGGGCACGCGCTGGAGAAGCTCTGCGTGGTGGGAACGTGGGGCTCTGGGACAGCAGCTCTGGGTTTGTGGGCAGGATGAAGAACAAAAGAATGCGCGAGACCTGAAGCGCGAGTGCAGAACGACCCCGTGAATCACGTCCCACTCTGATTAATAACGTTCACGTGCAGTGTGTTGATGTGGCTCGGACTTGTTGTCGGTACCGGGGCTCGGTGTCCGGTCCGAACGGCCGGTGTGAGCTGTTGGCAACTTTCCTGCAGCAAGCTCCGAGAGCCTCGGCGTACTAAAGCATCAGTTATTAATACCCGAATTTAGGCGTTCCGCACAAAAAGCAGGCGCGTGCGTGCATTTTCGGGGCACGCTGTTTGCACGTGCGTGCCCCCTGCGTGATTTCGGCAGCACTTTAATTCACGCCGGTTTAATTTATAGCGGGTTTAACGGCAAATAAGAGCAACAACGTCACGCGGACTCGCGCCGAGGACTGTGTTAGTTGGGCAAATCCGTCAGCCGATTAAAAGCCTAAACGGCGTTTTGCACGAGCCGAACCCGCCTCGACGTGCTCAGCGATGATCCGGCTTTTCGGCGCGCGCGGTGTCGTGATCCTGGCTCGCGCGGTTTCGGGTCCATTTGGGCCGAATCCGGCAAAATGCGTGGCGGCGCGCGCCACTCCGAGTCGGTTTTCCGGGAAAAAAAGTTCCTCGCGCGCGTCTCTCCGACGGGACGCTCGTACGAGCGCGAAGCCTGAAGTGTCCTCTCTCGGACCGGACGGTCGGCGGAGCTCGCGCGGTGGCGGCCCGCGTGAATTCGGCGCGAGTTCGGGCGACAACAAACACAAACCGGAGCGCGCGGGTTTCATGGAAGCACGCTCACTCAGCTTGCTGGTCGTTGGTGTTCTCAATCACGTCCGCGCCGAGGCTTCATTAGACTTCCTACCGCGCACGTAACACACACTCACACATATATACACACACACACATATATACACACACACACACACTTGCAGGACGCGTCACGCTTTGATAACGGGACTCTCGTGACGTGATTATTATCATCATCATTATTATTATTATTTGATAATAAAAAGTTTGTGATCTGCGCGTGCCGGTTGGTTCTTCGTTCTTGGAGTTGTGACAGCGCGAGACGCGTTTGTATTTGTTCCATATCTAGGCTGTATAGATTTCGAGAACCGGACTCGTTGAGACCATGGCGGAAACGGCAGCGGCTCCGGCGGCGGCTAAAGCCAAGAAGGCGAAAGCACCGAAGAAAGCGACGTCGCACCCGAAATACTCGGACATGATCCAGGCGGCGGTCGTGGCGGATAAAAGTCGCGGCGGCGCGTCGCGTCAGTCCATCCAGAAGTACGTGAAGAGCCACTACAAAGTGGGCGACAACGCCGACGCGCAGATTAAACTCGCGCTCAAGAGGCTCGTCGCCACCGGCTTCCTGCGCCACACCAAAGGCATCGGCGCCTCGGGCTCTTTCAAGCTCGCCAAAGCCGAGGAGCCGACCACCACGAAGAAGAAGCCGACCACCACGAAGAAGCAGCCGACGTCGGCAGCGGCGAAGAAGAAACCCAAAGCCGCCGTGAAAGCCAAGAAACCCAAAGCCGCCGCCAAACCCAAGAAAGCCCCCAAACCCAAGAAAGTGGCCGCCAAGTCCCCGGGCAAGCCGAAGAGGAGCAGAGCGGCGGCGGGCGAGAAGAAAGTGACTAAAAAGACCGCGGCGGCGGCGGCGGACAGGAAGAAGAAGTCTCCAGTGAAGGTCAAGAAGGCGGTGAAGAAACCGAAAACAGCCGCCAAGCAGAAGAAGGTGAAGACTGCGGCCAAGAAACCCAAAGCCAAGACGGCGAGCAAGAAGGCGGCGAGGAAGAAGTGACTTCAAAGAGAAGAAAAGTTAACCCAATGACATGGACTCGGAAACACACACACACACACACACACAACTGTAAATAGACTTTTTTGAGAATTTGTTTTATGCTCTATTATTATTATTATTATTATTATTAGTAATGTTAGTCTGTTATGATGTAAGCTCTTTGTGGCCACCAGAGAATGTTTTCCCTTTGTTGTTGTTTTTTTGTTTTTGTTTTTTTTTTACACACTTTTTGCACTATTGGACTTGATGAAAGGAGCTAAAACTACACTCAAATACGTGCTTTTTAATCATGACGATGATTTTTGAATAAATAAATGACTTCTCTTGATGAAGGAGGTCTTAACACTAATGATGTTTGTCAGGTTGTTGTAAACAACATTAGCATATATTCATGTCATAATAACAATAACAACGTGTTCGGACACATTTATATACTGTACAACAATAAACTTTTCTCCTCTTTTAAACCTGTGTGTGTGTGTGTGTGCTGACAGAGAGAATGAACCGGAAATAGCCAGCAGTATATTTATTTCTTAATGCCTGAGGGGCACAGGTTCAATCCTAAACGGCGCTCCGGTTTGGAGGTTAGTGCACTAGATAGGGAGGGAAAAGAAAAGTTGGAGCGTCCTGTGCAGTGCACTGTTCGGCCAATAGGGGGCCAGCTTGTGATGCAAGCGGTTTAGTGGCTGGGCAAGTTGTCATGACGACAGTCCTCGCTGACCACGCCCACAGCAGTACGGGGGGTAATAATAAAAAAAAGAATACAATAGCCTAATGTAATGTGATATATTTGTAGCCTATCCAAGAGTGATGAACGCGTGAATATTCACGCGTACAGGTGTGGTTAATAACACACGTCTCACACGTCACTCACGTGTAATGCACGTGATTTTAGTTCCACACAAATTCATTCAAATGATTTGCTCACATTTATTTTAATTTTGTTGACTTATTTGTTAAATGATGGACACAGATCAACCAGAAGATTAAACGAACACCACAAGGTGGCGTGAATAACGTCGATTATTTTGTTATAATGGCACTTGTCGAGCGGTGGGATATATTTATTAGGAGGCAAGTGAGCGGTCAAGTTTTCGAAGTTGATGTGTTGGAAATGGGCGAGCGTAAGCATCTGAGCGACTTTTAGCCTACAGGGACCATACTGTGATGGCTAGACGACCGGGTCTGAGCGGCTCTAAAACGCCAGGTCTTGTGGGGTGTTCCCCGGGGTGCTGTGGGTAGTACTTACCAAAAAGTGGTCCAGGGAAGGACAAACTGCGAACCTGCGACACGCCCAAACTTCACTGGGGAGGGAAGGCTAGCCCGTCTGGTCCGACCCAACAGAAGAGCTACCGTAACACAAACTGCTGAAAAAGATCATGCTGCCTCTGACAGAAAGGAGTCAGAACACAGTGCGTCACAGCTTGCTGCGTAGCTGCAGACAGGTCAGAGTGCCCACGTTGACCCCCTGTCCACCAACGAAAGCTCCTCCAATGGGAGCATCAGAACTCGAGCAATGTAAGAACATGGCATGGTCTGATAAATCACGTTTTCTTTTACATAATGTGGACGGCCGGGTGAGTGAGTGTGCGTGTCGGTCAGCTGGGGAAGAAATAGCACCAGGATGCACTATGGGTAGAAGGCAAGTTGGTGGAGGCAGTGTGATGCTCTGGGGAAACGTTCTGGGATTCACGTGGATACTATGACACGCACTGTACCACCTTCCTAAATATTATTGCAGACCAAGTACACGCCTTCATGAGCGAAGAACTGAATCTCATTGGACGAGAAGACGACGTTTCAACAAGACAATTTCCCCTCACTGTATTTACACCCCCCCCCACCTCCCCCACCACGATTTATTAATTGCACAGCTTTTATTTTCACACAGATCATTTTATGTTCACGTGATATTTATTCACAAAAATTATTTGAGATTCTTTTAATTGCATGTTTTATCACATCGAGTCATTCGCTTGATTATTTGCAATTCTATGATTTTTTTTGCACTTTTAGTTTTTCACGTGACTCTTTTAGCACATTTTTATTGCGTATATTTGAATCCCTATACGTTTGCTAGTTTTTTTTAATGCTGGATTTCTAGTACGCTTACATCAGAGTATATTTTCATGATGTTTTGTTTAATAGCCCATGTGATTCATTTATTTGCATGTTTTTATTTTCACATGTAAAGCATGTGGTTTTGTCCCCCCCCCCCCAGTTCACACGTCCATGCTGAAAAAAACCTTTTTTTTCCACACTTGGTACACTTTGGTTGTGTGTTCACGGTGGTGAGCTGCCTGAACAATCCACAGCAGCCAAGAACGTCCGCAGTTCATGGGCTGACGATTGTGCCTGCGCTTTAGAACAATGCGAGATACTCGTGGAATTCATTTCCCGTTACAATTCCCGAGTGCAGCCTTTCAGGGCTAGAGGTATTTTCTTGTTTCCTGGTGTCAGCTCTCTGCCATTTGTCTCTTTCGTTTTCTGCCTAAAAGCCTGTGTGTGTGTGTGTGTGGTGTGTGTGTGTGTGTCACTAAAAAAAAAAAAAAAAAAACACATTTTATGCTTACAAAGTGGAGGAGAAAAAAAAAATCCCATTTATTACAAAATATATTTGTTGAACACAGCGGCTTTGATGTGCCTTAATTTAAAAAATGATTCATAAGAGGACATATTTGTGTTGGACCATGTGTGTGTGTGTGTGTGTGTGTGTGTGTGTGTGAGAGAGAGAGAGTGAATTCCAGTACTGTCTGTATCAGCAACCTGTAATGGATTACTATAGGCTTTGAAAGCAACTATACAAAATTTATGACACGCAGAGACCTGAGGTGGCGTCTCTCTTTTCAAAACCGGTATGTGTGTGTGTTTTATATATATATATATATATGGAAAAATCTTTTTTTGGACCTTTTACTACCAGTTATTATAATACAGTGACCATCTGCTTCCTATAAATATATGCCAAAAATAACTGTCGGTCTTTCTCTCTTACACACACACGGTCTTACTGACGCTGAACGGTGTACGTGACGGTCTCGACGCCCAGGGCTCAGGTCATATCCACGAAGGTGAAAGAGGTCAAAGTTCATTCTCCCGCTTAACATATGCTGGACCAATAGCGCAGAAGCTGTGCTTGTGTGTGTGACTGAGAAGGAGCAGCTGAACAGGGTCGGTTGGTGGCATGTATGTATTCGTGTGTGTGTGTGTGTGTGTGTGTGTGTGTGTTATTTGTGCCTGCTGAAGGCTCTGTAGAAGGCGAATCCCAGCAGTCCGGCGCTGAGAGCTCCGAGCGTCACACGTAGCCAGAAGGAGGCGCTGCTCGTGTCCGAACCGTTCAGGTGCCTGAGGACAGGAAATGACAGAGACACACGTCAGTCACGGTCGGTCGTAAAAACGGGAAGACCCCCGGGAACCCTGATCTACCGGCTTCGAGTCATACATAATAGCAAACGCTTCGCTGCGGATTTAACATCCAAGTCCGCTAGGGGGGAAAAAAGTAATGGCACCCCCGTTTTACTGTCCCGTACACTAGAGAATCACTAGAGTGGGTTTATTCCCTTTTACACATCATGGTGCGTGTGTGAGTGAGTGAGTGAGTATGAGAGAGAGAGAGAGAGAGAAAACGGATACATGGCGGCCCAGGCGAGCTTGCTGTAGATGTGCGTGTTGCTGTGCGTGTCGAGCGCGCTGAAGCCGAGCGGCGTAGGGAGTCTGTGCTTGTAGCAGAACTCGGCCGGACTCATTCCGTGGTGCTGCTTCACCTCGGGCAGGTCGGCTTTGGATCCAACCACCACGCACGGCACGCCGCTCGCCATGTAGTGCTGCTGCAGACACAGACACAGACACACACACACACACACACACACACACACACTTCACTTCACTTTCGGAAGGCGATTCACTGCTTTTTATGAACGCACTCCTTTTTAACGTGTTATTGTTTCTATAGCAACAACTCGATCACAGGGGGGTCAGGCGCCACGTGATCTAAGGCGAATAATAAACAGATGACGTTACACCTGCTATGACAAGTGAGAAGAGGAATGAAAACAGATACTAAACGGACAATAAAAATAAGAAGTATGACGTGCTCTTTTAATTAATTGTTGACAAATGGCTGTGGTGTGAGAGGAATAAAACACTTCATATATTATGTATACACTTGCGTGTACCTTGTATATACTGGCGCAGTAGTTGAACGAGTCGGGATCGCTGACGTCATACATCAGACAGGCGACGTCGCACGCCGCGTCAGCCGCTTTCAGGAACTCCGCTTCCACGTCCACTTCCTCCAGCTACAGGAGCGAAGTAGGAAGCGGTACGTCGTTACATTGCTTAAACCCGAGGCCGGAAACGTGACGAAACAGAGCGGCACGGAATGAACACGCGTGGCACTTACGATGAGGTATTTCTCCTGGTTGGAGACGGAGACGGTGTTGATCGTGTAGAGAGAGAAGGCGCCCGGGTGGTGCTCGTCACCCTGAAACAGGTTTATACGTTTACAAAAATGACGAACACACGTGAAAACGACGGCGGTGATGATCTGATAAGTCAGCCTCCCTCACCGCGAGGCTCCGCCCGAGAAAGGCTTTCAAGAAGGCGGACTTTCCCGTCCCGCGTGGTCCAATCACCTTGCAGAGGAACACTGAGCGCTGCGTCTGTCCTTTCTCCAGGTCTGAAGCCTTCTCTCTGGTTACTGAGACGTTTACAGCATATAATGTTAAATGTTGTGAGAATGTATACACCGTGTGTGTGTGTGTGTGTGTGTGTACCAGTGATGGCTGATGTCTGAGAGTCCTGCTCCATCAGGATTGGATAACCGAGGTACCCCAGATGCTCGAGACACCTGTGGACGCCCAGGTACGCCGACAACCTGCAGAAACAAAAACGGACGATACGAGATCAGGGACGTGTCGCCAAACGAAGAGTTCAAAACGTGCGTGGCGGTTGCCGCGGTTTAGCCGTCGTGGTCCGCCATCCATCGTGTACTATATTACACGACTCACGTCCACTGGCAGAGGTAGCCACGCAGAGAGATGTAGTTGTCCTCCGTAGTGGGGACGCTACTGTACACCGACTCGGACCAGGGCGTGTAGGGAAACACGGCGAACAGGTTCTTCAGCTCCGCTGGCGAAAGAGCAGAGTCCTTATCCTGGTCCGGAACATACAGAGAAAATCAATAACGCTGCACATGTGATTAAAATGGTTCCCCCTTAAGCCCCTCCCCTCACTCATTACCTCATCGTACTTCTCGAAGAGCTGCTGGAGGAACTGGTAACCGAGATGGTTCAGCTCTGTCGTACAACCGACAGGCACGCGCAGCCTGGGAACGCAAACACGCGCTTAATTAAATCCGTCGTGGACGCTTTGCTGAAAAAAAGCGACGATGAAACGGAACTCACGGCGGATAGAGGTAGTCGTCGGTCAGCTCGAGCGTGTCGTCGTAGCCGAACTTGCGCAGGATGGTCCACGTGGTCTCGTGACGTCCTCTCTGGATGAACAGGGTGTTCAGGAAAAGGAAACCTGCGAACGGCGGGTCAGAGCGCGCACTGTTTTTCAGGAGAGATTCGAAGGAGTTTCAGATACGCGGCACACGTTCACTACGCGCTACGAGAGCGGCCTCTAGAGGCAGGGGAAAGAAATTTTATTGTGTTATTTGAAGCGGTTCGTTTTGGAGGTTTTTCTTTTTTTAAATTCGTTATTCCAAGCGTTACTTTTTTAGATGTTTATCTTTTATTTTCGTTAATATTTAATAATAGTTCACATATATTAATACATATTTCACAGTACGATTTAACGGTACAGTCAGTCCGACGTCGTCACCGGTATCGGTAAAATCCACTATCGCATGGCTCGACCTCTACTTGTGACTACGTTTTAGAATCGGCATCTAGTTTAACCGGGTGTGCATGTTAGGTGTATGGTGTGTGTGTGTGTGTGTGTGTGTGTGTGTGTTACCATTAAGAGTCAGGCCGTTGTCCTGCACGCCGTCGCTGGTGTTCTTCCACACGACTGTTTTCACGTCTTCCAGAGCCTGAGGGGCCAACGGGTTCCCAAAACAGGATTTCTGCGCGCACACACACACACACACACACACACACACACACACATAGAGAGAGTCACATGATGTTAAAAAAACACCAACGCTAATCCGGGAATTACACGGATTATGTCGTCGTTCATTAATGTGCACGTTGTAACGTTATAACGCACGCGCTCTTACCTGAAAGCTGTTGAGTTCAGCGTCGCTGAGGATCCGATCGTTGTCTTGATCGGATATGCTGAAGATTCGACTGAGCGCACGGACACACTGCGGCTTCAACTACACACACACACACACACACACACAGTGACGTTTCAGTATTCTGAAACTTGAGGTTTTTTAATTCCGCACACTGTTCATGTTGTTGACTTCTGGGGTGTGTGTGTGTGTGTGTGTGTGTGTGTGTGTGTGTGTTGTACCTGTTTGTCCTCAGGATCGTAGAGCGGTGCGGTCGGGTGCAGCACGGCTTTCTGAGCATAGTAGAAAAGCTCGGAGATGTTTTTCAGGTTCTTAGCCGAGCACTAGTGTGGAGAGGAGCGAAAAAATAAACATCTGAAACACACCGTCACTGAGGTGTAAACGTGTGCGTGTGTGGCCATCTGTTCTCACCTCGACGCACGTCTCGATCTCCGAGAACTGGTTCATGATCGGCAGGATGGCTTCCATGGAGCTTCCGGAGCGCAGGTCGGATTTGTTGCCCACTAGGATGATGGGAATCCTGCGCAAACGCGAGAGTTCCGACTAATAAGACTCTGGGGGAGACGAGAACGTCGTCTGGATTTCCCCCCCGGTGGGTGGAGTCTATTTCCGGACCAGATCTGGCTCCTCCTACTACGGGCCGAGTCGAGCCAATGAGACGTGTACGGCGTCGTGTGGGTAGGATTAGGAGGAGTTAGATCAGATCGCAGATCCAGCTCCACCCCCTGGTTCTGGATGTCTGTATCTTGGACTACAGCTACGTAAACAAAATGTGAACTTCAGGTGTGTGAGAGAGAGAGAGAGAGAGAGAACGTGACCGCGGTGCTTACTTGTTGCCTTTTTCGGCCTTGCCATTCACAAGAGGAATCCATTTTGTCCGGATCTGTCGGAGATAAACAGTGTAAAACCGGCGTCACGAGGAGGGGTTAAAGAAAGACGAGGAGAGAGGGCACGAGGTACCTTGTCGATGGTTTCCTCTTGCGTGACGTCGTACACCACACACACCACGTTCGCCTGAAAGGAAGATGGCAACAAGCTCAGAGCCGTGTAGAAGAGAAAGACACCAGCACTGTGCCGAGCGTCCACGGCAAAAAGGCTTCGATCGCGCCCGAGCGGCGTTTACCTTAACGATCTCGTTGTGCAGCACTTCGTCCGACTGCTCGCTCTCTGCACACAAAACCACACACTGTTGCAGAGCACGCACAATTCCACGCACACCATCCAAGCCTCAAGACTCCAGACGTATGCTTACCGGAGTAGTCCACGATGTGCGTCGGCACTTTCTCAGGCGTGACGTCTGCCGGTATGGTGATCTCCTCGGCCCGGAGAGGAACCTAACCGGTTACACAGACATTCGCAGTCACGCAAAAAAAATAAATAAAAAATACAAAAAAAGTGCTTTATTACGGGTGGACTTGTAGGAGTTTAGTCACGTCACCTCCTCTGGGAACTCCTCTCCGACAAGGGACATAATGAGAGACGTCTTCCCCACTTTGGCTAGACGAAAGAGAGACAGAATCAAAAGAAAACCATGAAGTTGATACTGGAAGTGAATTATTATTATTATTATTATTATTAGAATAAAAGACTACCCGAATAAAAAGTGACGCAAAGTTCTAAAACACCATCTTTCATAAACACTCATGGTGATGAGCCTTCGTGTGTCACTAACTTTTAAGCAGACGTTTCTGAACTGTAAAGATGTGTGTACAATCAACACTAACGAGGAAAACGCCCCATGTAGGCTGCGTCCCAAACGGCTCCAGAATCCCTATTAAGTGCACTAGATATGGGCAGAAGTAACGGTTTCTTGTGCACTAGCTAGGGCGCTATTCGGCCCAGAGCGCACCGTTTGGGATTCAGCCACAGGCTGAGTGCTGAAGTCGCATACTACTTACTCTCCTGAGTAGTGCGGGAAGGTAGTGCGCAGCGTAACGGGTTAGCGTGCTAGTTAGTACACTAGTACGTTAGCTTGCGAGCTAATTAGACGTTAGCTTAAAATAAAGAAGAAAAACCCCGCCTTCAAAATATCTCTCAACGCTTTAACCAAAAATGCTGTTAAAATACAAATAAAAAGGCGTCAAAATCTTTATATAGATTAAATGAAATGAAATTAAATGATATCCCCCCCGGAGTTCAAACAACGAACCGAATACAACATAACCGACTCTCGAGCCACGCCCAAATCCACATGTTCATCGTTAGAAGTGCACTAGGTAGGGCGCGGAAGGCAGGACGCGCCAGTGCACATGAACAGGGGGCGCAGATGGAATTGGGACCGAACCCGATAAGTTACATTCAAAACTTCGCTCACTTTAACCGCTGTTGAAATCAAAGCTAGAATACTCCGACTAATCCCGGTTAGTCGGACCAGCTCGAGTGCGAGCCAGGTGGCTATGTTTAATCTTATTAAATAAATAAATAATCGGACAGTAAGGAATAGCAAGTGCGCTAACTAGCCCAGGTGTACACGTTAGCGAATAATAATAATAATAATTATAAAAGCTACTTACGTTCCCCTAACAGCAGAATGCGGACGTCGCGTTTCATTTTCATTCATTTATTTATCTATGAATGAATGAATTCAAATCCTGATGGTGGTTTTGAATGAGTTATTGAACTGCACGTCGTATTCCTCTCTGACCCATTCCATCCAAGGAGATACACACTGACGCACTGCGGCGTCACTTCCGGTTCCAGTTGAAACACAACGCCCACTTCCTGTCGCATCACTCGCTCACCTACTGGCTGCAGCCATCAACTCTGTTTACGTTTCATACAGTAGTTATGTTTTTATATCTCCCCCCCCCATCCATGAAACATTTGGACTATTCCACAAAGGGTCACGTGATTAATATGACGTAGTTGCATCATCTGAAGATGACCAGAAGAAGAAAATCAAACTTCTCTAGTGCTCCGACGCCCCGCCCCCTTTATTTCCACTGATACTGTGCTCGTGACCGACCCTGTGAACTAAATTATATTTAAAGTATATTAAATTATATTTAACCACATTTTCTACGTTTGCTAGAAACTCAACTTATCTGGGGTAAACCTATCTGGGGCAGTGGTGGCTTGAAGCTTAATGCTCTGTGTGACTGATCGGAAGTTCAGGGGTTCAAGCCTTGGTACTACCAAGCTGCCACTGTTGGGCCCTTGAGCAAGGCCCTTAACCCTCTCTGCTCCAGGGGGCGCTGTATCATGGCGCTCTGATCCCAGCTTCCTGACATGCTGGGGTATGCGAAGAAAAGAATTTCACTGTGCTGTAATGTGTACGTGATTAATAAAGACGAGCCGGTCTCTGTCCCTTGACCGTGGATAGAAATCATAAATAAATGAACAAATAAAAAAAAAGAGATAGTTCTTCTTTAGGATGTTTATTTAAAAACATTATAAAGTGTTCAAACATTTTCGTAAGATATAAACCTCAACTAAACCTACAATAGCAGAGGTAGCTAAATACAGACGCGTAGAGAAGCGAAGAATTTGATTGGTTGGACAAACGGGAATAAAGCTAAGATCAAAAGTCCAGGCTCAAGTAGTGCGGTGTGTGTGTGTGTGTGTGTGTGTGTATATATAGAGATTTTGTAGTAAGAGAGTAACTATGCTAATGGACTTTAAATGGATTAGCATTGGCCTTGTATCTTATTTGCGATACCACTGCTGTGTGAGTGTGTGTGTGAGAGAGAGAGAGTCACAGGGCTCTCAGGCTCCACAAGAAGACCTCTCCATGTGCAGCAGAGAACAGAGTTCCTGACTGGCTGAAGCTGCAGTGGTGAACGGAGTCGCTGTGCCATGTGAAATCCTGAAACCGGCCGCTGGACGAGTCGATCAGCTTCAGCACACGCTCTGCAACACACACACACACACACACACACACACACACACACGCACACACAGAGTCCGTAACTGTTGATACAGTGAAGTTTTTGGTCAGGAGCACGCGCTCTTAACACGACTCACGGTTTGATCCGACGGCGAGCAGTCTTCCTCTAAAACACAGGCTGAGAGACAGAGCCCAGTCCGGGAGAGACACCGTCCTCATCACCTAACACAAAACCGAGACGGATAAAAATGTCTAATGTAGTGGTGAAATCCGAAATCAATCCAACACTAGCGCTCTCTCCCTCTCTCTCTGTGTGTATACCTGTTTCTTTTTCAGGCAGTAGAAGGAGAGTTCTTTCTGAGCAGCATACCCCGTGTAAACCACTACTCCCCTCTCCGTGGGGCTGAACGCTGCCAGACTGGGCGGCAAGCTCGCTGCGTCCTGATTGGACAAGGCAAAAACACAACAACAATCGAGTCAGTTTATTGGATGAGAAGAGAGCGCACATGGATATCTCCTCCTCACTCTCTCTCTCTCAAAAAAAAAAAACAGTCTAAACACGAAATAAGAAAGGTGTTTGCGCTGATTACCTGACTAGGAGGGGCGGGAGCAGGAAACGTCAGCCAATCCAAGAGCTCGCATTTGTCCTTGGCCCAATCGGACGCCCAGATGCTGACGCGGCGGTCGGCGCTGACGGCCAGCCAGAGCTCGTTTCCCTCCAGACCGTACTCCTTATACTGTTCACGATGATTGATTAATTGACCGATAAAATGAATCGGATTCTAAAACACGTTACAGTCATGTTAAACACACGTACTACAATCTGTTCTGTTCATCGTCCCTACTGCTTTCTAACCTGTTTGCCCGTGCACTGTATAGCGCTGATCGGCGCCCCCTTCTGGTCAGTGATGATGCGCAAGGAGGCTCCAGTTGAAGGGCTGCTCACTGCAATGACGCCGTCTCGTCCTCCTGAAAGCAACACCTGACCTGCAAACGAGGTCGAGTGTCAACACACACGACACACATCTCTGTCCCGAAGACCTTCCCACAGGGTAAAATGTAAAAAACGGCCCGTTACAAGTTGTTACTATAGAAACGAGAACTTATTAGAATCAGTATAAACGGTATAATGCTGTGGTTTGGTCTTGTACTTCCATTAAAGCGAACCTCGTGCTGTGAACCTGAGCTCACCATGGTGCGAGTACTGCAGTGCGCTCACAGCGCTTTGGTGAGGCTGCAGTTTCAGCTCCATCTCGGCCGAAGCCGCGCAGAAGATCCGCACGGAGCCGTCGCTGTAGCCTCCGGCCACACGCCCGGCCGTGCCAAGCTCACACGCTCCTGCTGCTGGGCTCCAACACACACACTCGCAGCTCTGAAAGAAACACTTCAGTATATCGCACCGCACTTCAGACTGTTACAGGCTCTGGGAAATAATATTAGATATTACATTGTTTGGCTCGGTCGCTAACGACCCCGGAGTTTGGCTCGGTCGCTAACGACCCCGGAGTTTGGCTCGGTCGCTAACGACCCCGGAGTTTGGCTCGGTCGCTAACGACCCCGGAGTTTGGCTCGGTCGCTAACGACCCCGGAGTTTGGCTCGGTCGCTAACGACCCCGGTGTTAGGCTCGGTCGCTAACGACCCCGGTGTTAGGCTCGGTCGCTAACGACCCCGGTGTTAGGCTCGGTCGCTAACGACCCCGGTGTTAGGCTCGGTCGCTAACGACCCCGGTGTTTACCTGGTTGAGAACCTGAAACTGGACCAGTAGCTCGTTGCTAGGCAACGTCCACACTCTCACGCTACCATCAGCCCCGCAGGTGACAAAGTGATGCTCATCTGGACTACATACCACGCCGTTCACCTACACACACACACACACACACACACACACACACACACAGGTCAACAATAACAATGCAGTGCCTTTTATACCCAAGTCATGTTGTTATTTTGTGTGTGTGTGTGTGTGTGTGTACCTTGCCCTTATGGCCACTGATTAGTCGTATACTGGTGTTGTCTCTCCAGTTTATGTACCACAGCGTTCCAGCAGTTGTACCCACAATTCCCATGTCCATGACATCATCAAACGCTGCGCTCACCACTGTGCCATCCAGCATCGTCTCCTGCTCTAGTAGCACCTTAGCGTCGCTGATTGGCAGGTCAGCCAATGGGGACACACACACACATACACACACCCCCACAGATCAGACAACGCTCGATGCTTATTTTAGACACAGCGGTTGTGCACGTTTTTATTTCTTTCTTTCTTTCTTTACCAGCGCTTGCTGCTCGTCTCGGTGTTCGAAGGTCTGAGATTCTGCACTGCGGTCACTGACCACAGTTTTAACTTCTTGCTGTTACTGCCAGTGAGCAGCCTGTTACCACGACACAGCAACACACCTACACACAAAACACACACACACAACCGTCTGAGCGAGCAAGGTTTGTAGAAATTCCTGTAGAGACCGATAGAAACACACCGGATTAGTTCTAATCCTCTGATGGACACACAGACACGGAGATGTCTCCCTCACCGATTTCACCATCATCAGCCTCCCAGGTCAAGAAGCAGCGGTGTGTGTTGCAGTCCCACACACACACACGCCCACTGTTCGTCCCAGTGTACAGGATGAAGTTAGCGTCGTAGCAAAGCGAGGTGACCTCGGCCTCGCCGATCTCCTCTGGCAAACCCGCGGTTTGGACCTAGAAGGAGAAGGAGAAGTGTTACACGGTCTCGGTGAAGGAGGCGTGGCCTCTGCGCTCGTCAGTGTGCGCGTACCTGTAGCTCCGCTCCACGGCCACGCGTGCGTATGCGGCAGAAAAAGACGACGCCGGAGCCGACGTACGCCAGTTGGCTGGCGCCGCTCGGGCAGAATGCCGCCTCGTGCAGTGGGACGCTCGCGCTGATCGAACAGAGCAGCTCGAACGAGTGCGTGCTCCACAGCGCCACCGCCGACTCCTCAAAATCGCCTGCACGCGCCAGAGAGTGATCATGCGATCATTTTAATGTCGTCTAATATTCGTTCACAAACGGGACAAAGAAAGCAATGTCGTCCGACCCCACCTACGGACAGGAAGTAGAGGTCGTCTCTGGAGAAAGCCAGACTCTGTACCGAGCCCTTGTGGTACAAAACGCTACCTCTGCGCGATCCGTCTCCAACGTTCCATATGCAAATGAGGCTCTTGGACGACGCCCCGCCTCCTGACGCAGAGGCCACGGTCTAGATAAAACAGCACGTGTTTTATTATCACGCTAACGTTGTGCTTCTGTGAATATTAAAATACGTGGATGGAAAAATGTTCTTCAAGTAAGACCGCTTGCTACGGCACGACCTGCGCATCGTGCGTCACGGCGAGGGTCGAGATCTCCTCGCTGTGGCCGAGCCAGTGCCTCTGAGAACCGTTGTGGAGATTCTCCACCACCACCACACACCCACAGGAGTACACGAACAGACCTACAGGAACAGGACCACGGACACACACCCCGTGTTCTACTCAGTCAGGGCTAGGTGCGAATATGATAAAAGGTATGTGATGTGCCGCTCACCCGTGTCTGGATTCCAGGCCATGTTGCTCCGCCCATTGCCATTGTAACCAATCACAGCTTTGAGGCTAAGGCCTTCTTGGCCTGGAGGTGGAGTTACAGCACTCTGAAAGAAAAGAGGAGGAGAAAGCGAGTCTGTCATTCATTCAGCAAGTATCTTGGCTGGTCCGCTTGTATCGTTTTGTTTTTTTTTGTTTTTTTTTTTAACAGTCATTTCATAGTCAAAAATGGTCAAACGTTTCAATGAAGAAAAAAAGAAAAAGTGTACCGGGTCAAAAGCAGACGTTTTATAACGCGGCGTAAAGTGTTTGTAGCAGTCTGGACGGATCGGCTTCTCCTCCTCTCCGTTTTCCTCCACTGCGATCTGGCCGACCGGAGCAGTGACAGATTTTGCGGCTCCGCCCCTCTCAGTGACTCGCAGGACAGAGGCGTGTCTAGGAGCAGGGGAACGGTCGGGGCGGGGTCGCACCTCTTCGACGCAGTCAGTGACTGACAGGAAAGATGAATCTGTTCCACAAAAAAAAAAGATACGTCACATCTGAAATCACACCCTGTTTACGAATAAAGTCGATCTGCGTGTAAGATGAGGTCTCACAAACACAGCTAGTGGGGATGAAAGTAGCCCGCTTACCCTCATGCCCCGCCTTCCCCCTGGCGATAACTTCTAAAATGGGCGGAGGTGAGGAGGGAAGAGGCGCCGCCTGTCGAGGCATCCCGCTGGACAATCCTCCGTTAAGTGCCACCTCGCTGTGTCTCACAGCCACTGAAAGAATGAGTCAGATGATCAAAAAATGTTATGCCAAAATGTGATTCACAGTGAGTGAGTCAGGTGAGTGAATCGTGTGAGAGTGAGTCAGGTGAGCGTGTCATGTGAGAGTCAGTGAGTCATGTGAGTCAGGTGAGTGTGAGGGAATCAGTTGAGTGAGTCGTGTGAGTGAGTCAGGAGAGTGACGGTTAATCAGGTGAATGTGAGTGGGTCAGTTGAGTGAGTCATGTGAGTGTGAGTGAGTCAGTTGAGTGAGTCGTGAGTGTGAGTGAGTCGTGAGTGTGTCAGGTGAGTGATCATGTGAGTGAGTCAGGTGAGTGACGGTCAATCAGGTGAATGTGAGTGGGTCAGTTGAGTGAGTCAGTTGAGTGAGTCATGTGAGTGTGAGTGAGTCAGTTGAGTGAGTCATGTGAGTGTGAGTGAGTCAGGTGAGTGTGAGTGAGTCAGTTGAGTGATCATGTGAGTGTGAGTGAGTCAGGTGAGTGACAGTCAATCAGGTGAATGTGAGTAGGTCAGTTGAGTGAGTATGAGTGAGTCAGGTGAATGTGAGTGAGTCAGCTGAGTGTGAGTGAGTCAGGTGAATGTGAGTGGGTCAGTTGAGTGAGTCATGTGAGTGTGAGTGAGTCAGGTGAGTGTGAGTGAGTCAGGTGAGTGACGGTCAATCAGGTGAATGTGAGTGGGTCAGTTGAGTGAGTCATGTGAGTGTGAGTGTGTCAGGTGAGTGTGAGTGAGTCAGGTGAGTGTGTCAGGTGAGTGTGAGTGAGTCAGGTGAATGTGAGTGGGTCAGTTGAGTGAGTCATGTGAGTGTGACTGAGTCATGTGAGTGTGACTGAGTCAGGTGAGTGTGAGTGAGTCAGTTGAGTGATCATGTGAGTGTGTCAGGTGAGTGTGAGTGAGTCAGGTGAATGTGAGTGGGTCAGTTGAGTGAGTCATGCGAGTGTGACTGAGTCAGGTGAGTGTGAGTGAGTCAGTTGAGTGATTGTGTGAGTGTGAGTGAGTCAGGTGAATGTGAGTGGGTCAGTTGAGTGAGTCATGCGAGTGTGACTGAGTCAGGTGAGTGTGAGTGAGTCAGTTGAGTGATCATGTGAGTGTGTCAGGTGAGTGTGATTGAGTCAGGTGAGTGTGAGTGATCATGTGAGTGTGAGTGTGTCAGGTGAGTGTGAGTGAGTCAGGTGAATGTGAGTGGGTCAGTTGAGTGAGTCATGTGAGTGTTACTGAGTCAGGTGAGTGTGAGTGAGTCAGTTGAGTGATCATGTGAGTGTGAGTGTGTCAGGTGAGTGTGAGTGAGTCATGCGAGTGTGACTGAGTCAGGTGAGTGTGAGTGAGTCAGTTGAGTGATCATGTGAGTGTGAGTGTGTCAGGTGAGTGTGAGTGAGTCATGCGAGTGTGACTGAGTCAGGTGAGTGTGAGTGAGTCAGTTGAGTGATCATGTGAGTGAGTCAGGTGAGTGTGAGTGAGTCAGGTGAATGTGAGTGGGTCAGTTGAGTGAGTCATGCGAGTGTGAGTGAGTCAGTTGAGTGCAAGTCAATCAGGTATGTGTAAGTGAATCTGGTGATTGTAAATAAGTCAGGTCAGTGAATGAGTCAGTTCACTGAGTCAATAGGTAGCATGCGAGTGAATAAGGTGAAAGTGAGGAAGTCAGTTGTGCGTGACTGAGTCAGGTGAGTGCAAGTGGGTCACACCCCTCTTCATCTCCTCAAGGTCCCTTTCCAGAACCTTCACACTAACCGTCCCTCAGTGGTGGAATGAACTTCCAACAGCTAAAGCTATCTTCAAAAAACAGCTAAAGACCCAACGCTTCCATGAGCGTTTAATTAACTCACAAAATACCCGACCTCATGTTATCCTTAAAAAAAATTCAAAATGGCTCTGGCTCTTACACCTCTACTCTGTTCACTTTTCTTTTCTAGAACTCAATCAAAAGATCTTGTATGGTAGCACTGCTTGTATTGTTCTCCGCTTCACATATCGCTTTGCTTGTATTTCCGCATTTCTAAGTCGCTTTGGATAAAAGCGTCCGCTGAACGAATACATGTAAATGAGTGAGTCAGGTGAGTGAATCAGGTAAGAGTCAGTTCTGATCGAGTCATTTCTTTAACGCTCCTGGTCTGTTAACTACACAGTAAGGCAGCGTGTAATACGTGACGTAGAATTAAACAAGGCGAGGCTTGCTGTTCTAGGAAAATAATCAACGACGTGAAGCGGAGTTACTCTTGGACCACGTTGGACATGTCACCTGTCTTCGGAGGAGAGCTGCTCCGGTCTTTCCCTGCTCTAGGAAGAGAGACGGAGGATACTGGTGGTCTGAGGAAGGGGTGGAAAATAAGAGAGAACAGTTGAGAAGGTAAGAAAAATAAAGTAAAATAATAAGTTGATACTCAGGATAAAGTGAGATCAGACTTTTCGAAAAACGGCATGCGGAGGGACCTTACCTGCAGGTCGGCACTTCCTGTGGATGATGGCCCAGGAAGTCCCAGAAAAAGATGGCGTCACCCACTGAAACCACGCCCATCTGGCCAGGGGTGAAGCTCACCTGTCTAATGGGCTCTGAGTGACCGATGAACACCTGCAATACACACAGACGGTTTTTCCAACTATTACACGCTTTCTTCTCCTCTAGCAGGTGCTGCTGCTTATATAATGATTTTAAAAGTATCCTCCACAATTATTGGCACCTTTCACAAACATCACACACACACACACACACCTGTGACTTGTCATCCAGTTTCATGTTGTAGTCCCAGACCTTCACCGTGTTGTGTCCGGCAGTGAGCAGGTAGCGTCCGTCTTGACTGACGGACAAAGACGAGCACCGATCCTTGTGCGCCTCAGATATCTGTAGACGTAGAACGGGTCTTTTTCAAAAC
>CM022757.1:2532017-2599517 GCA_012411365.1 Ameiurus melas | reverse complement strand
TAACGCAGGTCCATCGCCAGGCACGTCCAGCGCACACCCACCGGGGCTGGACCCACCAGACCTTAAAACACAGACAGCCATGTTAGCTACTAAATGTTCCATCAGGACCTGTTATTGGCAAGATACATTTGTAGTGAGCCAGCCAGGAGTACATGTTGAAAGCCAGCCTAAAAAAAAAGCTATGCACAACTAGACACCCAAGGACTTTAAAATGCAAAAAAGTCCATTATTTGCCTCAGTTTCTTCAGAATGCAGGTGAGCCAGTCAGGAGCAAACACTGAAAAGACTACAGGGGTCTGCATGAGAATGCACCCAAGGACTTTAACACAGCCACGAATGGGATTAACTGACTTATAATCAGAATATTACATTTGTGGCGAGCCAGCCAGGAGGGACAACTGAAAACCAGCCTTAAAGTGTCCATGTCCTTATAAAATTCCATGTTACATTTGGACTATATGCGTTTCACCCCGAGTTTGACGGCACAATCAATTGGTGCGAATAAGGTGAAGTGATGCAAGTGTTCTATTTAGCATGGGTGTACCATGTTTGGTGGTCTTGGCTGTGCTCTCATACACAGAGCCAGGTGCAGCTGCACACAGGAAGGGGAACTGAAGCCATGTTGCAGTGGATTTAAACTCCTTAAACAAGTTGGAGAACGACACACGAATCACACGCCCCTCCTGAGAGCAAGAGAGAGCAAGAGAGAGAGAGAGAGAGAGAGAGAGAGAGAGAGAGAATATACAACAACAAACAACCCTTTGTCCATGATTCCATTTCATGTTACACTTCCTGAGTCACTTCTCATCTCAATCCATCATTCTCTGACAGTATCTGGTTACCGATAGTAACCATAGCAACCTGTACATACAGTTTGTGAGCATTATTATTATTCTTATTATTATTTCGTACAGCAGAATACAGTTCAGTAACTGCGAAAAGCACTCTCAAAGAGCAATCTGCTTGGAAATCTTCCGTCAACGCGCTCACCTCAGCCGCCACGTCCAAGTGCACTACGAAGTGTTTGTTGGGACAGGGTCTGAAGAGCAGGTACAGGTAGCGGCCTGTGAGGCCCAGCGACTGGCTGCTGGTTTTGGGAATCAGGATGTAGTTGCTGGCCGGAACTGAACCACGGATGCGGAACACGGTGCACTTCAGCGTCTTGTCCTACCGTGACCCAAAAAAAAGGGGGGGGGGGGGTTCAGTGCCCAAAAAAATACCCCAAAACTATAGCCTTAAATCAGTGGTTTGGGAGGGGATCGGAATGGGGGCGCAAATTCTTTCCAAGAAGAAAAAAAAAAGAACACAGACAGGGCATAATTTACTCTGTGTATTTTATTGCTTTTCAAATAGAATGTGCATACATGGAAAAAACCCACATTCCCCTCCCTCTGCAGCTTCTTTTTGCTGGGGAGAGGCGGAGCTTAGCCTGCCTTTAATCTAGCTGGTTGAGAACCTCCGCCTTAAATAACTAGCCTGAGAATATTATAAATGGCAGTTCTAGTTTTTAATCTTTAGATTGTTAAATTAAATATAATTATTACAGGTCAAGTGTTGAGTATAGAAGAGGTTTTTTGTTCTGTTTTGTTTTTTTACCATATAGGTAGTGACATCTCCGTCTTTGCTGGCTTTCCTCCATTCCTCCAACTTCACATGTTTAAATATGTTTACGTAAGGATGCTGCCACACTGGAGGGAGAAATATCATACACTAACAACAACAATACACTTTGTGTCAATTTGTTTATTAATCAGAAAAAAAACATAAATACCAATACCAGGAAATTGAGGAACTGAGGATGAGCTCCAGTGTGAGTGAGAGTGAGAGAGATAGAGAGAGTGAGGGAGAGAGAGGGAGAGAGAGAGAGAGAGTGAGGGAGAGAGAGAGAGAGGGAGAGAGTGTGTGTGTGAGAGAGAGTGAGACGGAGTGATTAAAGGCAGGCTAAGCTCCGCCTCTCCCCAGCAAAAAGAAGCTACAGAGAGAGAGAGAATGTGAGTGAGAGAGTGAGTGAGTGAGAGAGAGAGTGTGGGTGAGTGTGTGTGAGTGAGAGAGAGTGTGAGTGAGAGAGAGTGTGTGTGTGAGAGAGAGAGAGAGTGAGTGAGTGAGTGAGTGAGTGAGTGAGTGAGTGAGAGAGTGAGTGAGTGAGTGTGTGTGAGTGAGAGAGAGTGTGAGTGAGAGAGAGTGTGTGTGTGTGTGAGAGAGAGAGAGAGAGAGAGAGAGAGAGAGAGAGAGAGTGAGTGAGAGAGTGAGTGAGAGAGAGAGAGAGAGTGTGAGTGAGAGAGTGAGTGAGTGAGAGAGAGTGAGTGAGTGAGTGTGTGTGAGTGAGAGAGAGTGTGGGTGAGTGTGTGTGAGTGAGAGAGAGTGTGAGTGAGAGAGAGTGTGTGTGTGTGAGAGAGAGAGAGAGAGAGAGAGAGAGAGAGAGAGTGAGTGAGAGAGAGAGAGAGTGAGAGTGAGAGAGTGAGTGAGTGAGAGAGTGGAGTGAGTGAGTGTGTGTGGTGAGAGGAGTGTGGGTGAGTGTGTGTGAGTGAAGAGAGTGTGAGTGAGAGAGAAGTGTGTGTGTGTGTGAAAAAAAAAGAGAGAGAGAGAGAGAGAGAGAGAGAGAAAGAGAGAAAGAGGAGAGTGAGTGAGTGAGTGAGTGAGAGAGAGAGAGAGAGAGAGAGTGTAGTGAGAGAGTGAGTGAGTGAGAGAGAGAGTGAGTGAGTGAGTGTGTGTGAGTGAGAGAGAGTGTGTGTGAGTGTGTGTGAGTGAGAGAGGTGTGTGTGTGTGTGTGTGTGTGTGAGAGAGAGAGAGAGAGAGAGAGAGTGAGTGAGTGAGTGAGTGAGTCAGTGAGAGAGAGAGAGAGAGAGAAGAAAAGAGAGATACTTACCTTTGGAAGCCATCACTATCTGATACTAATGCAGAAAGTAACGCATCATCTGGTGTAGTCAGACAACTGTACACTATTAGCCCTCTAGCTAGCTACAACATGCACCAAAAACATTTTTTTATTCCTTGACGCCGTCCACTTGTGCTCCCTATCACCCCCAGGTCCACTTATACCTGATCTGCATAACATAAAGTACTAATTTCATCACTTTAAAGTCAATTGAAGTTGATGTTTATGGTTGTCAGGCGCCCGTTGTTGATAAATCAACTTCTCCCGCTGCAGCAGCCGCCGCTGCCCAACGTCATGACGTAAACGTCAAACCGGAAACGTCACTTCCGGTAATGTAGTCCAAAGTCATGGGTAATGTAGTCAAAGAAGAATAACGGTTAAAACCACTGAAATAGAAATACACTGGAATGGCCGTAGGGGTCGCCACGCGGGATTCCTGGCCGCCATCTTGCTCGGTGCTTCACGGACACGCAGAGGTTTAATCTGCAGAATTTTACTCACGTTCATTCTAATCAAGCAGTCTCTTGACCATTCAACTAATATTTACATATAATAGATATTATTAATATATGCATAAATATAAATCAGTATTTATACATACTGTCATTAATGTGCATATTATTAAATTATCCATTACTGAAATAATTTGTAATAAATAAATAAAAATGTTTGCATGACAATGAATAACATTTGAAAATGGATGGGGGGGATTACAGAATGTCTGTATATACTTCAAGGACCTCAGCAAACTACCTTGTGATACAACCTTCCACGTGACTTTACGGACTACCTTTAGCTATTATAGTGATCGCATTTCATATTGTTAAGTGAAACCAAGCTGTATTGTGATATTCATCTGATCAGTACTCGCATGCAAAAATGGATGTGAAACCCATCATTTAAATGAGTGTATATACACTTCACCATCCTAGAAAGATTTGACTTAACCCAAGGTTCTGAAGTCGGGCAATATGATGATGTCTTAGAGTGCAGAATATTTCTACCAGAAGCCTGATCAGGTAGACGGTATGATTGTCAATGCCATCTGGAATTTCAGCAGCATGGTCTGCCATGCCATTTCCAAACACACCCCTGGCTCTAATATCTGACAAGACTCGGTACTGGACATGGGAGAAGACACTCTTCCTTGGTAGGACATTGCTGACGTTAGTTCTCACAATGGTAACGACTCCCTCAGATGGCATAATAAGTCCTCCATTGGTCTTCAACTGAATGAAGTAGTATGAGGAGCTGTATCTTGGAGGTGGTACTGAAGTCATGAGTGCCACCCTGCAGATGGAGCATGAGATTTTCAGCAGTGCCTTCCTAACCACCCAACCTCCAATGCATACAAGGATGTTGTCCAGGGTTGCCAGGACTTCCTGGTTTCCTGGTCCATGCAAATATTTTCCATCTCCTCATCTTGGCTGTTAAACAAGAAAATAAATACATTTATTATAATCCATCCATCCATCCATCTTCAACCGCTTATTCCTGCTTCAGGGTTGCGGGGAATCCTATCCCAGGAAGCATCGGGCACAAGGCAGGTTACACCCTGGACAGGGTGCCAGTCCATCGCAGGGCACAATCACATAAACACTCACACACCCATTCATACACTATGGACAATTTACCAACCTACCAATCAACCTACCATGCATGTCTTTGGACTGGGGGAGGAAACTGGAGTACCCGGAGGAAACCCACGGGGAGAACATGCAAACTCCGCACACACATGGCCCCGGCGGGAATCGAACCCCAGATGTGTGAGGCGAACGTGCTAACCACTAAGCCACCGTGCGCCCCATTTATTATAATGTAATATAATAATATATAAGTTAACTAGTTAAGTTTTTAACAGACATAGTACTCAAATATTTCACTTTTTTAAGTAAAGTTGAATATGGAAATCCTCTGTAAAAGTATGTGTAATTATTGAAACTAGTTCTGCAGTGTTTCATTACCTCATTAGAGTTGGAGGCACAAAAGTGCTGGATCCTGCCTGTACCAGGTCTGTATCACCAAAGGATGTGCAGTTCCCTGATGAGATGCCAAATTGTCGTGGAAATTAGACAACACTCGCAGACTCGTCCTCTGAGGTAAAAAAAAAAATAAAAATAAAAGTTTATTACAGAAAGATGGTTAATACAGGATAGAATAAAGCAGGATTGAATAATGAGAGTGCTCTGAAGTGGTCGTGCTGAACCACTACTATATGTGAAACACAGAGCACGACACACTTCTGTGTACTGATCCAATAAGAAGCGGTTTGAAGCAGTTCAAACAGGCTTTGTTGTAGGATCTTAGAAGATGTTTAGACGAGCCTTGAACAGAAGAACATGTTTGTGTCTCTGTAAGCAGACAAACATTCTGTACTGATCTCAGTGATATCATATGGCCTGCTTAGGCGTTACCCTCAGATGAACATGCACAGGAACAAAACTATTACAAAGTAAAAATGAGTGATTTCCCTCAGAAGATCTACAGACTCAACTCCATGCACTTTATATGATGCTAAACATTAGCGCATAAATAAATAAACACTCCTGAACTCCATTTCCTGATCGATTCGTGTAAAATTGGCTGAACTACTTGAATTTGTCAATATAAAATATGATTTATTATTATTATTATTATTAATATTATTAATATAATAATAATAATAATAATAATAATAATAATAATAATAATAATAATAATAACAATAATTTATTTATTAAAACATATTAGTATGAACTGAAAAGCTCAAGACGGTAGAACGGTTTTGCGAACGCGTTTCGTATTATCTCGGATTTGTCCTGCTTGATGTGCCGTAGCTCCGCGGCTGCTATAGTGACGGATACAGATGTAGATGCTCTAAGATGGCGGCGTTATGTCACACAGTGAAATGTTTAGTTAACTAGCTGGATAATTATAGTTACCTTGCTGTTAAAAAATAAACAACAACAACAACAACAACATATTACCAGTTATTTTTCGCCTTTATTCCATATATGCGCTGGGAGAATAAAGGGGAGAAATCAACCATGTCGTTCAGAGACCTAAGAAGTAAGTTCTTTTATTTATATGTACGTTATACAGGGCGGTGCATAAGTTTTCGCCCCCATGACCTTCTCTGCATGTTGTAGTGTTCCACCCTGAAACTGGGAGTGGACTCATGTGGGATTTGATGTCACGTCTGAGGTGTTTTGTTGTTGTTGTTGTTGTTGTTGTTGTTTGTAGATTTTACAGAGATGATGCGCGCTCTCGGCTACCCTCGATTGATCTCTATGGAGAACTTCCGCACGCCGAATTTTCCTTTGGTGGCAGAGATCCTCCTGTGGCTTGTCAAGAGGTCATGCATGCACACACACACACACACACACACACACACACACAACACATATATATATATATATATATATATATCCCTCATATTTATCCAATGAATATCCCCCCCCCTAGTTTCACAATCAGAATGTTAATAATACCAAAGTTTAATAGTAAATAAAGTTGAAAATGAAACGGAGTGTTTTTGTCTCACGCAGGTACGAGCCACAGATGGACATCCCCAGTGACGTCGACACGGAGTCGGACCGAGTGTTCTTCATCAAAGCCGTGGCTCAGTTTATGGTATTATTAACTTCAGTAGAGGGAAAACAGGAGAGGCTGGTGAGGAGACGACATTTATAGATGTGTGTGTGTGTGTGTGTGTGTGTGTGTGTGTGTCACAGGCGACAAAGGCTCATATCAAAGTGAACCTGAAGCGTCTGTACCAGTCGGACGGCTACGCGGTGAAAGAGATGCTGAAGATCACCAGCGTCCTCTACAACGCCATGAAGACCAACGAGACGGCCGCCGACGAGCCCGGCTCCGACGACCCCGTTAGCAAATTCAAGTTCAACCTGGCATCCAAGGTGAGCGGTGTTTACTCTCTAGTCGTCTGTTTGCGTAAACGCTGTCCTTATTATTATCGTTTTGTGTCTGTGTCTGTGTGCATAGATAGCAGATTTAAAGGCAGCGCGTGAGCTCGGCTCTGAGATCACGGCAAAGGGGGCATCGCTGTACGACCTCCTGGGGCGCGAGGAGGACCTGAGAGAGAGCAGGACGGCTGCCATCGCTAGACCGCTGGAGATCGCTGAGGTGGAACGAGCGCTCCGAGTGGCTGTGAAAGACGTCCTGGTACGCGCACGCACACGCAGCATGATTCACTGGTACCGCATGCCCTACGCAACAAGGTCAAGTGAATGTGGATTCTGATTGGTTCATGTAATATAATATCACTTTAATAGCCTGCTGATTGTGTGTGTAGGAGAACGTGCAGAAGACCAAGGAGATGTTGAATAACGTGGCGTCCGACGAGGCAAGCCTGGACGCCAAAATCGAGAAGAAAAAACAAGAGCTGGAGAGAAACCAAAAACGCTTACAGACACTGCAAAGTGTTCGGTAACACACACACACACACACACACACACACACACACACACACATTTGTCGTTTTTTTATTTACTTGTATATAAATACCCTTCTGGTTTAGACCACGCCCACCACAGATATGGCTATATCGAGCATTAACAGATAGAAATAGCGCTCTGACATGCAGCTACAATCTCTCTACACTCTGACTGACATCGTGGTCCTGCGCGCAGGCCGGCGTTCATGGAGGAGTACGAGAAGATCGAGGAGGAGCTGCAAAAGCAGTACGAGACGTACGTGAAGAAATTCCACAACCTGTGTTCCCTCGAGCAGCAGCTGGACGAGTACCACCAACTGGAGCAGGAGCGCTTTGAGGTACAACACACTCTGTCAGCGTGGACCGAATGTTCTCGTAGACACAGTCATTTTAACGTAGTTTAAAAAAAAAAAAAAAAAAAAAGAAGCTGTTTCGATTCGCAAGATGGTGCTTGGACCCCGCAAATCGCAGCGTCCAGCTATATTAATAACGCTTACTATTATTATTATTATTACTTTGTTGCGTCATATTCTACTTTTCTGTGTTGGACTAGGAAACGGAAAATTCAATGAAAATAATGCAAAACAAGCTACGTGAGGAGGACAGGAGGCTCATGACAAGTGGAGGTAATAACACACACACGCACACATTCTCACAGTAATTCACATCGACACGTCCTTACACACACTCACTCGCCACGTTTCTCGTTTTAGTGCGAGAGGAAGACTCCGACATGGAGATCCCGGAAGACGAAGGCTCAGACAGTGACATCGAGGAAGGACGACCGTCCAAACCGTTCCCCCTTCGCCATGCGCAGATACCGGGTACCTGAACGTCACACACACACCGCACGGTCCAGCGCGGTCGAACGTTTCACGAACGATTCCCGAAGGATCCGTTCGAGTTTCGTTTTGTGTGTGTGTGTAGCTCATTCGTGGCGAGCGATCCGATTCTTTAATTCATTTATCCCTTGCTGTAGGTCGAACTGGTGGACGTCTCATCGGGAACATGCAGGGAGGCGAGTCCGACGAAGTGAGTCAAGGCAAAACACGTTGAAATATATACGTATATATAAACTGGATATCTTTTTTTCCTTTGTCTCTGGTGCATGGCTTTGCTCTTTCTCTCATTCACACTCGTTCACTCAGCCCAGAGTAAAGGATGCGCCGCATCGCCCCGGCGCTGGCCGGAGGCGGAGGAAACGACAGGTGTGTGTGTGTGTGTGTGTGTGTGTGTAGCAGTTTGCATAGTTATTTAAAACCCCAAGAGCCCACGTCTCTACTGTGTGTGTGTGTGTGAGAATGTGTACTAGTAGAACCTCCCTCCCTTACCTGCCGTAAACACGTGGACACTCTAGAGTCCTCCGAGGTCACCCGCCCTGATTTTGCGAAGGGCGGAGCTTCCGATGAATCCGATTGCACACTTCAACTGATTAGCTCGCAACCTTGTAACCGTTTTTGCGTGTCGGTCCCTGTAGTCGGACGACAGCGAGATCGACGCGGACGACGACGACGACGAGGGAAACGAAGATCTCGACGAAGAAAACGACAGTCTGGAAGGCTCCGCCCCCACGCACAACCGACCAACCCGATCACTGCACGCTCAGATACTGGAGGAGAGTGACAATGACTTCTAACTGCTACAGTCCATGTAATGTAATGTAATACTACGCAATAAATTCACACACATTGTTACGCTTTTTTTCCTTTTTTTTTTTTAACAGTTTATTATAAAATGCTTCAGCTGACAGGAATGTTTATTGTATTTTTTTTTTAAACTAATAAACCGCAGTATAAAATATCATATGCAATATTATACAGTAAGAAATAGAACCAGCACTGATACATAACAATAATAAATATTAATCCATATAATTAAATAAATGGTTATAATTTGTACAACTTGCATCTTGTGCGTGTGTGTGCGTGTGTGTGCGTGTGTGTGCGCGTGCGTGTGTGCGTGCACTCGTTCATCAGATGTCCACCACACAGTCTGGCGCATCAGCTCGTATGGCATCCGAAACGACCTTTGCTCCCGACTCGCCAATTCCGTTACCCTGAAGACTGAAAAGGGCACAAATTTAAACATGCATGAGAATGACTCCTCTCTCTCACACTCTCTCTCTCTCTCTCTCACTCTCTCTCACACTCTCTCTCTCTCTCTTCTCTCTCTCTCCTCTCCTCTTCTCTCTCCTCTCTCTCCCCTCTCTCTCTCTCTCCCTCTCTTCTCTCCTATTCTCTCTCTCTTCTCTCCCTCTTTCTTCGCTCTCTCCCTCCCTCCCTCCCTCCCTCCCTCCCTCCCTCTCTCTCTTTCTTCTCACTCCTCTCTCTCCCTCCCTCTCTCTTCTCTTTCTTCTCTCTCCCTCCCTCTCCTCTTTCTTCTCTCTCTCACTCTCCTCTCTTTCTCCTCTCTCCTCTCACTCTCTCTTCTCTCTCTATTCTCTTTCTTCTCTCTCTCCCTCTCTCCTCTCACTCTCTCCTCTCCCTCTCTCCTCTCACTCTCTCCTCTCCCTCTCTCATCTCACCTCTCTCCCTCACCACCTCTCTCCTTCTCTTCTCTCTCTCTCCCTTCTCTCTCTTCTCTCTCTACTCTCCTCTCTTACTCTCCTCTCTCTTTCTTCTCTCTTTCTCTCCTCCCCACTCTCTCTCCTCTCTTTTTTTTCTTCTCTCTCTCTCCTCACCTCTCTCCTCTTTCCCTCCTCTCCTCTCACTCTCCCTTCTCTTTTCTCTCTCCTCCTCCCTCTCCTCGCTCTCCTCTCACTCTCTCCCTCGCTCTCTCTCTCCTCTCACCTCCCACTCACTCTCTTCTTTCTTCTCTCTCTCTTCTCTCCCTTCTCTCTCTTCTCTTTCTTCTCTCTCTCTACTCTCCTCTCTTACTCTCCTCTCTCTCTTTCTTCTCTCTTTCTCTCCTCTCCCACTCTCTCTCCTCTCTCTCTCTTTTCTTTCTTCTCTCTCTCTCCTCTCACTCTCTCTCCTCTTTCCCTCCTCTCCTCTCACTCTCCCTTCTCTTTTTTCTCTCTCTCCCTCCCTCCTCTCCTCGCTCTCCTCTCACTCTCCTCTCCCTCGCTCTCTTCTCTCTCTCTCTCTCTCTCCTCTCACTCTCCTCACTCACTCTCCCCTCTCTCTCTTCTTTCTTCTCTCTCTCTTCTCTCCCTTCTCTCTCTTCTCTTTCTTCTCTCTCTCTACTCTCCTCTCTTACCTCCCTCTCTCTTTCTCTCTTTCTCTCTCCCACTCTCTCTCTCTCTTTTTCTTTCTTCTCTCTCTCTCCTCTCACTCTCTCTCCTCTTTCCCTCCTCTCCTCTCACTCTCCCTTCTCTTTTTTCTCTCTCTCCCTCCCTCCTCTCCTCGCTCTCCTCTCTCACTCTCCTCTCCCTCGCTCTCTTCTCTCTCTCTCTCTCTCTCTCCTCTCTCACTCTCTCCTCTTTCTTCTCTCTCTCTCTTTCTTCTCTCTCTCTCTCTCTCTTGCTCTCCTCTCTCTCTCTTCTCTCTCTTTCACACACACACACACACACACACACGCACACACTTGTCTTGTGATTTGCCTTCTAATTAGTGACGACATCAACAGGTAGAGTAGAACTCCAAAGGTCCACAGGCATCTTCTAAAAACACTCAAGCAGCAGCTGAATCCAGTCGATTGACACCCCTCGGTCTGGGACCGGGAGCCTGCTGCACCGTTCGAACAGAACTAAACGACAGCGTGAGTGTAACCATGCTGAGGAGCACTCGGTACTAGCAAGCAGTCCAAGTACGCTCCGTTCCCTCCGTTCGCGAGCCTGATTTTCCTAACAAGGTCTCTTGAGACATAACCGTGCAGAACATCTGCTTCGTGACTGGAAATAATGAAATTCATCCAAAAAGCATTTCACCCGAAAGTGGCTCCGCCCACTTTCCTTTCTGCACCCGTGCCTCACTTTCTGCTGTTGTACACGGTCCCAAATGGATATATTCGCACTTGGATCCGTAACCGCCCGCTGTAATCATAACGCCACCGGATTCCAGACACGGAGGTCGGTTCTATTCCTGACGGTGAGGGGAAACGTCTGATCTCTCTTAACTAGTTACGATTGGTTCGTCTTTAACGAACGATCGACTTTAGTCCTTGACTACCGATCCAGTTCTAGTTCCTCTACTGTATGAATCTTGATCGTGATCATAATGATAACGAGTCTTTATTGATCACGTGTACATCACAGCACGGTGAAATTCTTTCCTTCGCATACTGTCAGCTGTGATACAGCGCCCCCTGGATCAGAGAAGGTTAAGGGCCTTGCTCAAGGGCCCCAACAGTGGCAGATTGGCGGTGCTGGAGCTTGAACCCCCGATCTTCCGATCTGTGACCCAGAGCCTTAACCGCTAAGCCACCAGTGCAAACTGTTAACATCAGGGAACTTACTTTATATAAGTGAGTTGATGATTTCCTCTGAGAGCAGTGGCAATGAAGATGGCTCCATCCATTCCCAAAGAGTTCTCCTGAAGACTACACACAATAAACAAACATGCTTCAAAATAAATAGATCAATAAATAAAATCCCTTTTATTTTGTTTCTTGACGGCTAGCTCAGGGGTTCTGTGCGTTTGACCAGAACGTTCCGAGTTCGAAGCCTAGTAAAGCCAAAGAGTTTCTTTCGTTGGGTTCTTCGAGTGTTTTAACCGCTCTCGTGTCATAATATGCACCTGGAGCAGGTGACATGTCAGAACTATTTAACTATTAGTATGTTCTTCAGTCCAACTGCTAGAGAATGTGAAAATATTGGCACCCTGTAAACCTAGTAAAACCACCAAAAAAAAAAACCCACGTAAACCTACGTTCTAGCTAGTCATCAGCCAGCATATTTTCTGCACCTACATCTTCTAGTTGCTTAGCAACAGTGTTCCGGTTACTTTAGCTACGCGAATGGCGAGCCTGTCACGTATTCCCAATTCCCATCGTGAAAGCCCCCAAAAGTTCCCTTTCGAACGCCCCAAAACGCACACGTCTTCTCTCACGAGAGCTCAGGACAGCGACGCAAGTCCTGGCCGTTCTCGCAAATCAGTACGAGCATAATTTCATGCGGTTAGAACTTTCATAATAAATTGTACTTCGCTTAGTATATTATATTTATTATAATAGTTTAGTTTAGAAGCTAGTGTACGTCTCCTCAGGTCTACTCACAAATGGTAGCGTATAAAAAAATAAATAAATAAAATAAAATATTGCATAGCACACTACTCACTTCAAACTTCTCAAGCTACGGTTGGTCTTCAGCGCGCTGGAGAGAGCCTTGGCCCCGCCCATGCCGATGGAGTTACCGCGGAGACTGATCACAAGGTGAGAACAGATGGTTTTTTTTTTTTTTTAAGATGACGCATGACTCCAAATTAAGTATACAGATTATGACTGCGATTGAGACGGACTCACTCGAGCGTGTGGAGGCTTTGGTTGACCATCAGAGCTTCAGCCAGAGCCACAGCACCCGCTTCACCCGCCGATACACCCTGAAGACTAGACACACACACACACACACACTTGTACGTTCTTCCACGAAGACAGGAAGTTGAAATGTAGGCCTTTTCCTGGAACATGACCTATTTCTAAGGCTTTCTGCCAGACCACACGCTGCACTTTTACCTGCTGTGTGTGTGTGGGCATGTTTTTACATCTTAGTGGGGACCAAACGTCATTGATGACCACAAGGATAGAATTGTTTGGCTTGTGCCTACAAGGACTTTTACAAAAACCGCAGCTTTAATGAAAACGTAAAAGCGCCGAAACGTTTGATTCAGGTCACTCGGGTTAAGGCGCGGGTTGGATGTAAATCATTTTCTCGATGGAAGGTCCTCACAAGGACAAGTGTGTGTGTTTCACTTACTAGAGCACCATGAGAGAGGAGTTAACCTTCAGCGCGCCTGCCAGTGAGACGACACCATCATCACCCAGAGCATTTTCCTGGAGACTACACACACACACACACACACCCTCAATCAGCCAATCAGAAAGAAGAACCATTCACAGTACTAACACTTTAGGCACCTATTGTTCCACAGGAGTAACAATACCAGGACAAAAATGAAACCAGACATGGATAGAGATGGTTGTGTAGCTACTCACTCCAGGAGCTGGATGAACGTGTTGTTTTGTAGGGACTGAGCTAGAGCTTTAGCTGCACCGGCCTTCATGAAATTCCATTGGAGACTAACACACACACAAACAGATAGAGAAGGTGAATCCTGCTAAACTAGTGTTTCTTGGGATGCTGGGACACGTGTGTGTGTGTGTGTGTGTGTGTGTGTGTGTGAGACTCACTGCAAGGAAGTCAGAGCTCTGTTGACTTTCACTGCTGCTGCGATGGCTTTCACACCTTCATCATTAAGAAGATTCGCTGTAAGACTGACACACACACACACACACACACACACACACACACACACACACACACACATATATATATATTTAGAAATCCCTGGGGCTGTCCCAACAAACTTAGAATACTACTGAAATTTCACAGAAGGGGAAAAAAATAATCTGTCACGGTTTAAGATGTTTTGCCCAAATGAGCTCTGTGTCTTGATGTAGGAAAATGTACTATATTTTCTTAGATAAAAGTTGTTGCGTTTTTTTGTTGTTGTTTTGCTGTCCGTTGCAAGGTACACTTACATTAGCTTAAAACTAACGATGTTAAAAAGCCTGAAAAATCCATCGCAGACGAGTGCAGAAGTAGAAGAACCCACCACCAGTAGGGGGCGCTGTAGTAGCAGTGACTAAATGAGCAAAATCACGGTCTTTATTTACCCTTGTGTTTCCTTGTTGTTATTATTTTTTTTTTTTTTTGTTCTGCTCGTTAATTCAATTGGCTTCTATTTCACATAAACGTAAAAATCCAGCAATAGGACTCATTACTATAGGAATACAAACGGAAATCTGAAACATTAAAGTTTACGATAACGGTAAAAGAGAAGCGAGGAATGTACTCACTCAAGTTCCCGGAGTGTGTGGTTTTCTTGTAAAGCTCGGGCGATGGCTCGAGCACCTTCGACTCCGATGGAGTTCTCCCTAAGGCTACACACACACACACACACACACAATATAGCATAGTACTGTTTAAAATGAAAATCAAATTTACATTAGGAAGACCCCAATAATGTCACACTATTTCAGGTTTTCCTTTAATACCCTATTTATTACCCGTCATAAATGCCCAGAATGCCTCAGAAATGTCTTACACTTTCTTTTTAAATGAAGAAATTTGTCCCTGGTGTGCTTGGGGTCATTGTCCTGCTTAAGCTGCTGGACAGACGGCCTCACAATTGTCTTAAGAATATTCTGGTGCAAAGCGGGGAGCATAGTGGCTTAGTCATTAGATTCGCGCCTCTGCCTGTGTGCACAGAGTTTGCATGTTCCTCCGGGTACTCCGGTTTCCTCCCCAGTCCAAAGACATGTCTTGTTGGGTGATTGTCCATAGTGTGTGTGTGTCCAATGGGTGTGTGTGCGATTGTGCCCTGTGATGGGTTGGCACCCCATCCAGGGTGTCCCCTGGGATAGGCTCCAGGTTCTCCGTAGGACAGTACAGAAAATGGATGGATGGATGGACGGATGGATTCTGGTCATCATTCCTGACACATGGTATGGGGAGGTTTGTGGTGAAACGCTGTGTTTGGTTTTCACCAAATATGGCACTGTGCATGATGACCAAACATCTCCACATTGGGTCCATCAGTCCGAAGGATACCGTTCCAGAAATTGTGTGGTTTGTTCAGGTGGAATTTTGCAAACCGACGTCGTATTCTTTTTGGAGAGAAGGGGCTTTTTCCTAGCCACCGGTCCATGAACATAAACATATAATGCCTGTAGATTACATGCTGTAGCTCTTGGGTTTTTCTTTACGTCTATGAGCGTTAAAAAACGTTCTGACCTCGAACTGGAAATAGCTGGAATTCCCACTCCTTGAAAGATCGGTTAGTGTCTTTAACAGCTCAGCCATTTGTAAACAATCCTCACCGTAGACTGGTGAATTTCAAACAGTTTAGAGATGGCCTTATAACCCTTTCAGATCGATGAGCTGCAACAATTGCTTCTCTGAGGACATGGCTGATGTCCTTTCTTCTTGGCATGATGTAGACACCTACCTGATTGCCTTACCTCCAACAAAACATGTCACACAATTTCAGGTTTTCCTTAAATTTGGACCTTGATCTGGAAGGAGATTAAAAACAGTGTGTACACACATACTCACTTGAGTTTAGTGAGACCCTTGTTGTAGCACAGGGCTTGAGTCAGAGCCTTCATCCCCTTGTCACTAACTGAGTTACTCCGGAGGCTGATGGAGACAGAAAGGAGGCGATCGTGAGTGATGTGGAGTTAGAACTGACATTTACAATTGTGTCTATGTGTGCACGCGTATATAATACCTGAGAGTTTGGAGTGTATGGTTGACTGCTAGTGCTTGAGCCAACGCTAGTGCGCCCACATCTCCCAAATGATTTCCACACACACTGAGATGAATGCAATTGTTCCATTATAATCAAGCATGCACGTCAACAGAAAACTGAATACCTTTATTAGTAGCTTAATGCATGACGTCAGTGAACACTGACAAACGTTAACAAAAATCAACGTTAATAAACCACAAGCAATACGAATATATATTATACCTTAATATACTGTTAATACTTTTAGTGTACATTTAATACCAGGGACATTTATACTTCAATTATTATTATTTTTTGCATAAGGATAAGTTTATTCCAAGCACGACCAACGTGAACTGGATCAATACACTGGTTTAGCGAGTTGATCTAGCTTGATCTAGTAATTAATAAACAACGCAGAGTACGCTCTAGGTGTTAAATCAGATTCTCTTAATTAACGGACATTATTCACGCCTATAGTTAGCATGAATCAACCTTGATTTTCAACATTAGTAATTCACAGGTTAGGTTAATCACCTTAAAAGATGCTCGTTTTAACCTAACTTCAGTTTTTGTCTATATTAGAAGACAAAAAGTAACGTTACAATAACTTCGCTTTCTATAGATGTAAAATGTCAATATTTGACAATGTAAAATGTCAGCACATTCAGAATGAGCTCAACGTGTAGTCGGGATTTGAATCAAACATCAGTTAATACAACTGGCATGTACTGAGCGTGTATTTATGCAGAATTTACGGCTTGCTAACGCTACGCTAACGCGGTTAATAACGGTCGCTTGATTCGTTTTTCTATCATGCGATACAGATGTTGCTGCTGTTTGTAAACAGACGACACTGCAGGTTTCTCACTTATGTGGTAAGCTGCTTTTTTCTTCAAGACAGAAGCTATAACATAAGTGATAACAGGAACTAACTTGTATATAATATAGATGTGGTTAAAAAGCATGTTTTTTGGGTTTTTTTTTTTAAACTAAAATGCCAGTTGGTGACAAATTGTCATGGTATAAGAGGAATTCAGCACTTCTTGGCATGCTGTTACAGGACAAACATCAACTTCAGGGTGGTAAAAAGAACTCCTCTTCCTGTAACAGCATGCCCACAAGGGCTTTATTCCTTACCCAGGTGAACCTTAACGTGAAGCGTCACAAAAGCATGTTTCATACTTGAGGTCTTGTAATGTCTGGTTCTTTTTGAGCGCTTCTGCAATTTTCTTCACCCCCTCCGGGCCTATACTGTTCTTCTGAACACTGAAGCACACACACACAAAATACATGAGGACATAAAAAAAAAAAAAAAATTCTTGAAATGAATTAAGGGAACATTCTAATGCAATTTCAAGGCAAATGCAACACACACACTTACTTTAGTGTGGTGAGTTTCCTGTTTGACTGCAAAACCTCGGCCAGTGCATGAGCTCCCTCGTCCCCTATCTGGTTACTTTGAAGACTAAGACACACACACACACACACACACACACACACACACAACACAAATATAAACCCACAACAACACTGTACAGTTATATTTATTCCATAGATTTTGTGTTCAGTTTAGTTTATATTACTGCCAATATTTCATATTACAAATTGAACACGGTCTATAAAATCCGAACACAAAAAACGTGGACATTAGTATACACTTGCATATCTTTAACGTCTACTGTTTTTCAGTGGAACTCACTTGACTGACACGATAACCTGGTTCATCTTCAGCGCATCGGCCAGTGTCTTTGCTCCTTTGGTGCCAATGTTGTTGCCATGGAGACTGTTAATACATTTAAAAAAAGAAAGAAATAAAGAGGCCATGTGCCGGGTCAAGTAAAAGCTGGACGAGCCACAAAGTTAGTGTATTATCTGATTTTTCACTCTCAGATCAGGTCCAAAGTTGCGCATAAAGAAGGTTAGGATGAGGGAATTAGATCAAATCCAATTCAATGACTTTCTCGTGTCGCTATGAATGATGCTTGAATTCACTTAACTCAAACATCCATTGGTGATGGCACAGTAGGTAGATATATATATATATATATACATACATATACACACGGTTACACTGAACACTTACTCCAGTGTGGTGAGAGTCCGATTGACCAGAAGAGCTCGACTCAGTGGCTTGATCCCCTTACTGCTAATCGAGCTATCTGCCATACTATAGCGAGAGAAAGTTAAGAGAGAGAGCGTAATGAAACACTAGAGAGTAGAGATATACAGTATATATATCTGTACGAACAGTATACACATTATACCTTAGTGATTGAATATGACAGTCTTTAGCGCTTAGCAAACTTCCCAGGAGCTCCATTGCATCGTCCTTAAATTTATTATTTTCCATCCTGAAAAATGCACACACATGCAGTAAAACGCAAACGTTGGCATTCCCTTAGGACAAGACAAAGACAATGAAGACATTTCATATGAGACAGATGCTCAATCAGGATCACAAATAAAAATGGGTAGAACTCGACACCAGCGGCATGAGCGAGGATGCCTCCGGCGCCTTGTTGCTGTGACCTTGACCCTGTTACAGTGATGATTCCATGTAAATCCTATGAACATTTAAGCACTTGTTCTCGAGGTACCTCGCTAACAAGAACCTTGGATGGACGGACACACGGACGGACAGACTTTCTATACACAACCCCCAACCCCCTCGGTTACCCTGCCAGACATCGTCCGTGTTTTGCCCAGAAACCACAGGGATGCACCACACTTCACTATATAAATACACTCCCCTCCAAAAGTTTTAGAACGACAAGGCCAATTCTATCATTTTCGCTATACATTTAAGACATTTGTGTTAGAGATCAAAAGATGACTATGAAGCAATAGAGCAGAATTTCAGAGTTCATTTCCTCATATTTACATCCAGAGGTCTTTAAAAAAAACACCTGAGAACTTGACAACTTCAATATCAGAACATGATAGGACTGATAGGTGTTTCTTGCCCAGGTGTGTCCTGCTTAAACAATGAATAGCCCTGAATGTCTTCTCTTGGTTTGAGCCCTACGGTTTCCCCTGTGAAGACTGCATTTGTTAAAAAGGATAAACCAACATGAAGACCAAAGGAGTTGTCTATAGGAGAAAAGCAAGCCATTTTGAGGATCAGAGATCAGAGCCATTGCATAAGCATTAGGCATAGTCAATACAACAATCTGGAATGTCCTGAAAAAGAAAGAAACAGCTGGTGTAGTAACAGACAGACATAGAACAAATCGGCCAAGGAAAACAACCAACGTTGATGACAGAAACATTGTGAGAGCTGTAAAGAAAAATCCAAAAACGAATGGTAGTGTCATCACCAACAACCTCCACAGGGCAGGGGTAAAAGTATCACAATCCACCACTTGAAGAAGACTTTGAGAGCAGAATTATTGAGGCCATACCACAAGATGGAAACCACTCATGAGCAGTAAGAATCAGAACGTCAGATTTGGAATTAGCAAAGAAATACAGAGATGAGCCACAAAGGTTCTGGAACCAAGATGAACCTCTACCGAAGTGATGGAAAGGCCAAAGTGTGGAGAAACAAAGGATATGCTCAAGGTCCAAAACATACATGCTCATCTGTGAACCTCATGGTGGAGGTAGTGTCATGGCTTGGGCTTGCATGGCTGCTTCTGGAATGAATGCTTCTCATTAATCTTTATTAATGATGTAACTGATGACGGTAGCAGCAGAATCAATTAAGAAGTTTAAAGGAGCATTTTGTCTGCCAATTTATAGAGAAATGCATCCAAATGAATCAGGAGGAACTTCATCATGCAGCAAGACAACGATCCAAATCACACTGCCAACTCAACAAAAGACTTTATCAGGCGGAAAAAGTGGAAGGTTTTAGACTGGCCAAGTCAATCATCAGACCTTAACCCAGTTGAGCAGCATTTCACCTCCTGAAGAGGAGGCTGAAGGGAGAAACCCCATAAAACAAACAAACAACTGAAATAAGCTGTAGTAAAAGCCTGGAAATGCAACACAAAATAAAATAGAACAATTTGGTCATGTCATTTTGTCACCTGTTTGAAGCGGTTATAGAAAGCAAGGTATATGCAACCAAATATTAAGTGTTATTTACTTTAAGACTATCTGTCCCATTACTTTTGCCTGCCTAAAAATTGTGTGGTCTGCCACAAAAGGTGACCTGTTCTAAGTAGTTTAACACATCTAGATGTAAATAGCAGGAAATTAAAGCGGATATTCTGATCTATCATCTTATATTATATATAGATTATATCTTTTGATCTCAAAGCCAAATGAATTCAGTGTAGAGCAAAAACATAAGAACTGGCCCTGCCTTACCAATAGGTTTGGAGAGGACTGTATATACATTGTATATATTTGCAAACAGTAATAGTGTTTTTTCTGTTTTGTTTTTTTTTCTGTTAAAATATGGTTGAAGTACTACCTTCATATTGCTATGGTTCTATTTCATCCTAGTACATACTGTACTGTATTGGTGATTAAAGTTAGTAATATGAAGTCTGGTGTGAAACAAGCACAGCTCAGAGTGTTTCATGGTTTCCAAGAACGGCTAAGTGTGAAAAATGAAATGTGCATGTGAAAACCGCTATTGATAAAAATTATATGTGTGTCTGGGTGTGTTTGTGGTGGGTGTGTTTGTGTTACCTCAACTTGCTGCAGTACAAGAGCTGTGGGAGTAGTTGCTTGAGAGAGGCAAAGTCCAGGCAGTTTGAGAGGTGTGTCTCATTGGCACATGACTCTGACACCTGCAGGAGATATGCTAGCACTGCACAAACCCCACCCTTCAGCTTCCCCTGTAGTCTACAGCCAGTCAGATCTTCCTCCACAGAGCGTATCCACTCCGCCTGCTGTAGCTCTGCCATGCAGGCGACTGTAGCTACACTACGCATGCTAACCGCCTCGCCTCCTGATCCCGTCACTGCGTTCTGGAGCAGAGTCATTGCCATCGTGCGCTGGGTCAACTGCTCTTCTCGGCTTACTCCCAAAGCCCCGCCCAGCAGAGCTCCGGCCCCCGAGGACAACAGGCCAGAGAGGAAGCGCATGAAGAGGTCAAGTTTGCCGTTGGTCGACGCACTAGTTTTCTGAAGTGCAGCACGATAGTGGTTTTGGAAGCCAATTCGTGGCCATGAAACGCTGCTCTCTGAGAACAGATCGAACATTCCACGCCGTGAGGACACATAGTAGAAGAGCGCGCCAAGAAACTCCTGCACAGAAGTGTGTACAAACCGCCATGACACCGAATCAGAGGACCAGCTCTGATCACGTTGAAGGATCCGATGTCCCAGAGATCCTGGTGGCGGTGGGATGTCAATACCATAAGTTCGTAATTCGGTCTCGAGAAACGTATGACGTTGGCGCAGTAGACTGTAAAAGGCCAATCGTCCAAGAGTGCCCAGTGGCTTCCGGATGCTTCCGCCGGATGGATCTGTGGAAGAGAGACGTGGCCAACAGTAGAGGGCATATACCTCTGTCAGAGTCCGTGGGAGATGTATATCCTCCAAGTCGATCCCTACAAGGTGGGACAAGGTGGTTGTAACAATGTGACAAATGCAAGGCACTGAACAAAGAATGAGCAAGGGTTTCTGGGATCTCAGATGAGCCCATGTCTGGCAAGACTTGTCCTCTGATGATTGCGTTTCAGAATCCGACCGAGTGGGCTGCTGGAATTGTGTGTAAGAGTTCTCCGGAAAGTGTGCATTTTTTATGTAATCCTGAATCTGAGCATGCAAAAAAGGTGGGACTTCCGTCACACGATCCACCAATCCCGCAGGTACTTTTGCCCCAACTCCAGGCCTTGACAAAAGCCACAGTGATGCCCTTGGTAACAGGTTGCCCCTGATGATGTTCGTGATAAGATCGGATACCGGAAGCTCCCGACGTGTATCTGATGTAGCCGGGGCTTCTGAGAAGTCCAGAGGCAAGCGGAATTCTTCCAACCCATCAAAGATGAACAGCACTTTACAGACACGACTGTTCAAAATCACATCAACGTTATCATGTGGAACAATCAATCGGAGCAACCTCTCGAGTGACAACCGTTCATGACTGCTCAATTCCCAACACGCAATAGGAATTGCCAAGCTTAAGTCTTGGAATATCTTCCCTGAACTCCACTGATGGATGAATTTGTGGACCAGTCGGGTTTTCCCGCTGCCAGCCACACCTACCGTCAGTGTGACACGAGGGGCAGTGCTAACCCTCGTCAGTGGAGCGAGGAGTTTATCTAGTCCCAGTGGACGACTGTGCATAGGTCCCACTCCTCTGTTGACTGACACTTGAATGAGATCGTGCTCTCTCTGTTGCAGATCAGACACACCGTCGACCAATAACAGGGCAGGTCCAGGGGTTTGATTGGGTGCTTGGTGGGATGGAATCTCAGCGTCCTCTCGGACTTGCTGGAGGAGGCTGTCTTTATGTTGCTGAGCAACAGAGTCTAAAAAGAAAGCAGAAGAGAGACCCGTCTCTGAATAAAACCACGTTTACGCACGTAAATATTGAACTTAAATCGTTGACTCTGAATTCATAAGTTGATCTTGCACACACTCACCATGCAGAGTTATGAGGTTGTACTCATCCGGATGCGAGTTCTGCAGGTAAGTCTGGAGGGCGCTGCCCTGCGGATCACCTCTGAACAGCAGCTCAATCAACGCATGCACTTTATCCTCCAAAGATCTCGCCTCTTTGATAATCCCCACTCCTTCTGCACTCAGCTCACCCGACTTCCTCATGTGGTTGACTATGCCCACCAGTAACGGGTCAGGGATGAATCGCTGCAGTGATTTCTGATTCTTACGCAACCAGCCAGCATCTGATCGAAACAAACAAAGCAAGATGGAGTTTAATCTGTGATATTACATCATCCTTGTTAATAATGACACAGGAAACCGAGTGTGTGTGTGGGGGTTTTTACCATCCATCTTTTTGCGAGTTCCTGATTTAAGAACCATGTAGCAGTCGTCCTGCCAAGGAATTTGAGAGTTCCTCTCCATCCCAGTGTACATACTGTAGGTGTTCATGTGTTTGTATGTTTATTAGATGTTAAATGCCGATTTCGCGGTCACCCCTTTGATCCATGTCTCTGTCTCAAAGGAAGAGTTAAAGGCATGTTAAGAAATTTCACTTAATAAACAATGTATTAGAGTCGTACATACAAAGTCAATGAGATACCTTTATTTAGAACCACATTAAAAAGGTGTCGTGGATTTGGAAAATGCATAACCATTACAAGCAGATTAACTATAAATCGACAAAAAAAACCCAACAACCTACAAGCTACTGTATAAAACGTTAACTTTAGGTTTCCAACATGGGAAAGAGGGCGTTGTGGTTGGGTACTCGGTTGTTGATTATTTCCCTAAGTGTTTTATGTTTAAATGTCTCCGTTTATCATTCAATTTATTATCCCGTAACTATCATTAAAAACAGTGAACCGAATAAGGAAGCACGTCGAATGGACAGTCGGGTCCATAAGTATTTGGACAGCGACACAATTTCCGTACTTTCGCCTCTGTACACCAACCCCGGTGGATTTGAAATAAAGAGATCAAGATACAAATGAAGAGGAGACTTAACTCAAGGGGTTTAAGCAAAAAATATATAAATAATACTTGAACCGTTTAGGAATTACACACATTTTTGAGTCCCTCCATTTTCACAGGCTTGTAGAAATCTTAACACACACACACACACACACACACACACACACACACACACACACACACACACAAACAGTTGCTTCATTTCTGCACACTCAATGCATGTGGCTTATAACGCACTTTGTGCTTCTACAGGCTTTTGCTGCTCTTGGGATGTCAGCGTATGCATGCAAAGCATCGCAGCAGGGGGAATGCATTCAAGACGTTCAAGACCCAGACAGATGCTACCTCACAAACCTCACAAGCCACATGCTTCAACAAACACCCGGTTACCAAGGAAACAGCACGACTTTTCTTTAATACACATCCACAAGCATGCTGAGCACATAACGATCAGTATAGCGATTAACAAACGACGCTGTAAACATGAGGCCATGGCTATTGTCTGACCCGACACCCCGGTACTGGCCAGATCAAAATACACTGGTCACAAGCACAACAATTTGGTCACGGCCACGTATGTTCTCTTAATATACTTCTTGTAGGCATATAACAAGCTGTGTATGACTACATCTTTTGCTTGTAGATATGGTAATAAAAACATCCCCATTAACATCGGCAAAGAAATGAAATAGAAACGATCATTGGGTTATCAAAACAGTTAATACAAAGACTAATAGAAAAAAACAAACCATCGATTAAGAAATGATTTATTAACCACTCGATTATCACATGATCGAACATTATTTTTTAACTTTGCATTATTATTTTTCAGTGGTTTACATATTTCATTTCCTGATAGATTTCTTTCTTTTTTACCAAATTGATGATTCGTTAACGTAAATTTTTTGGCTCATTACTTGATTATTGATATATATATATATATATATATATATATATATATAGAGAGAGAGAGAGAGAGAAAGAGAGAGAGAGATTATATATATAATCTCTATATAAAAAGCTGTGACACCATTCTCATATATATATATATATATATATATATATATATATATATATATATATATATATATATATATATATATATATATATATATTATGTGTGTGTGTGTGTGTGTGTGTGTGTGTGTGTGTGTGTGTGTGTGTGTGTGTGTGTGTGTGTGTGAATGGTGTCACAGCTTTCTTCCCTCACACTTTAAATGAGATAATTAGCCTACCGATTTGGGAATGTAAAGGCGCCTACGGAGTTCATTATTGTTTTATGTCATCGTCGTTGTTTTTTTTCATCACAGGTCTGATTTGTAGGGTCAGTGAATAATAAATATAATACATTCCCTTCAGTGCTGTTCAAAGACGCAGTCAGGAAAGGTCACAATTTTCATTTCAACCAAAATGGATGAACAAATAACTAAGCTGTGGTTTTAGTGCTGTCTTCTATTACAAATAAGCATGGCACTGTTAATTAACTCTATTGTCCCCTTAAAGTCCACAAAGTTTAGTTTTTTTCTCTTTTCAGACAGAGGATATCAGAAGATAGAGCATCTCAATCAGATATAGTTTGTCTCAAGAACCAATTTTTTTCCCCCTACAGTTAAAATGATGAAATTATGCAGAAATTATGATTCAAGCATAGCAGATGAGTGCTTGGTCAGATTTTCATTCAAAGGTTTTTCTTACAGGAAAGCATAGCAAATCAATAAAAAAAGCTAATTAATAGTATGATAAAGGTTCACAAAATCTCTTGACCTGGAGTTCGCGTCTTACAGATTTATTACGCTGAGCACACAATGAACTTTTGGTACCTGATATAAGAAGACATAAGACTAATAATAGAAATGTGCTGGATCAAGTGCTATTTTATAAGTCTTGACTTATGGAGTATTCTTAAATGAAACCAAATTTCTGTATTGAATGATGTGATAATTACAACATCTCTTCCTATTCATGCAGGAACGTGTTGGCGATATACAAGACTACAAGATATATACAAGATATACAAGATATATTAGATTTACAATGGTCTTTGGAAGTTTGTGAATTTTCGATATATCTGCATAAATATGACCGAAAACATCAGAGTTTCACACAAGTCCTAAAAGTAGACAAAGAGAACCCGATTAAACAAACGAGACAAAAATATTATACGTGGCCGTTTATTCATTAAGGAGAATGATCCAATATTACATCTCTGCGGGAGGCAAATGTATATGAACCTCTAGGATTAGCAGTTCGTTTGAAGGTGAAATTAGAGTCAGGTGTTTTCAATCAGTTGGATGACAATCAGGTGTGATTGAGTGAGTGCACTATTTTATTTAAAGAACAGGGATCTATCAAAGTCGGATCTTGTTTGTAGAAGTGTATAATGGTACGAACGAAGGAGATTTCCGAGGACCTCGGGAAAAGACTTGTTGATGCTTATTAGGCTCGGAAAGGTTACAAAACCATCTCTAAAGAGTTTGGAAACCACAAATCCACATTCTGACAGACTGTGGAGGAAATTCAAAACCATTGGTCCCCTCCTCAGGAGTGGAGACCAACTAAGATCACTCCAAGAGCAAGACATGTAATAAACCCCAAGGCCAGAAAGGAAGCCAGGGTAACTTCTAAGCAAGTAAAGTCCTCTCTCACATTGGGTCATGTTAATGTTCATGAGTCCACCATCAGGAGAACACTGAAGAACAATGGTGTGCATGGCAGGGTCGCAAGGAGAAAGCTACTGCTTTCCAGAAAGAACATTGCTGCCTGTCTGTAGTTTGCTAAAGATCACATGGACAAGCCAGAAGGCTGTTTGTTTTCTGGATGGATGAATCCAAAATAGAACTTTTTGGTTTAAATGAGAAGCGTTATGTTTGGAGAAAGGAAAACACTGCATTCCAGCATAAGAAATGTATCCCATCTGTGAAACATGCTGATGGTAGTATCATGGTTTGGGGCAGTTTTGCTGCATATGGACCAGGACGACTAGCCATCATTGATGGAACAATGAATTCTCAATTACAGCAGCGAGTTCTAAAGGAAGATGTCAGGACATCTGTCCTTGATCTGAATCTCAAGAGAAAGTGAGTCATGTAGCAAGACAACAATCCTAAACACACGAGTCATTCTACCAAAGAACGGTTAAAGAAGAATGTTTTGGAATGGCCAAGTCAAAGTCTCATCTAATCTCATCTTCAACCGCTTACTCCTTCTTCAGGGTCACGGGGAACCTGGAGCCTATCCCAGGACTCATCGGGCACAAGGCGGGGTACACCCTGGACAGGATGCCAGTCCATCGCAGGGCACAATCACACATACATACACACCCATTCATACACTACGGACAATTTAGACACGCCAACCAGCCTACCATGCATGTCTTTGGACTGGGGGAGGAAACCGGAGTACCCGGAGGAAACCCCCGCAGCACGGGGAGAACATGCAAACTCCGCCAAGTCAAAGTCCTGAGCTTCATCCAATAGAAATGTTGTAGAAAGACCTGAAGCAAGCAGTTCATGTGAGGAAACATACCAACACCCCAGAGTTGAAGCGGTTCTGTACTGAGGAACGGGCTAAACTTCCTCCAAGCCGATGTGCAGGACTGACCAACACTTACCCCAAACATTTAGTTGCAGTTATTGCAGAAAATCTGATAACGTTTTAGGTCATATTCACCCGGAAATACAGAAAATTCTTTCACACACCACTGTAAAATCAATGCTTGTAATTTTCTCATCCACTTAAATGTCATTGTACCAGTACATTGTACTGTTATTTTCTTTTATGTCACATCATATTAAATTTGATGATTTCATATTAAAATATCCCCTAATATTTGGTCAGTGCCTGTGCTTAAAGGGCGCTGTTAAAACTGTAGATGGCGGTATAGGTTTAGGGTGGAACTTAGGTTAACGTTGATTCTCTTGAGTTTCTTGAAAAATTCAGGTTTTTCGAAATTCTTGCCAGTCTAATAATGTATGATTTCAATATATTTTTTTATTTAGGTTTCTTGCTTATTGGCTATTTATAGATTCCACTGGAATAGAACTGTAATAGCCACTTCATCAGCAGGTGTCAGATGGTCTAGACTGCACAGCTGGGTTTGAACTTTTCTGAATAGTTCAGCACTCTGTGCAAGACTGTCTGAGGTCTATATATACACACACACACACACACACACACACACACACACACACACACACACACACTGCCATGCTATAAAAAAAAATAGCAAAACGGTTTATGTACACTTATGTAATTTCCTACTGCCTTCTCTAAATAAGCTTACAGTGAAGAGCAGCTGACCTCCTGTGGTTCTTTAAAAGAATATGTCACGGTTGCTTCACCCCCCATCCCCCCCATCATTATAAGGCAACTTGCATACATTGGGTACAATCAGTTGAGGATAGTTTGAAAATATTTTGCGAGCTCAAGCAGGGATGCAACCTGAACAAATGATTTCAAAATTATACACACCCTCTGAAATTATTATTGGAACCGCAAGGCCAATTCCTTTGTTTTCGCTATACACTGAAGACATCTTGGTTCGAGCTCAAAAGTTGTCTGAGACGACAGAACAGAATGTCAGCTTTAACCCCCCATACTTAGATATAGAAGTGTTTAACGACTTGAAACACGACACCGTTTGTTTGAGCCCACCCATTTTTTCGAGCGCTCAAAAAATATTGGAACATGACAGGTGACTTGACGGGGGTTTCTTGTTCCATGTTAGATCGGTTATTTCAAGAGTGAATAGCTCCGAATGTCTACTCTTGGTTTCGGCCCTGGCTTTCACCTGTGAAGACCGGAGAGCTGTCTGTGGAAGAAAAGCAAGCCGTTTTGAAGCTGAGGAAAGAAGGACAATCGATCAGAAGCATTGCACAAACATTAGGCATAGCCAATACAACCATTTAGAACGGCCTGAAAAAAAGAAAGAAAGCTGAACTCCTACGCTAGCTGCAGCGTGTCAGGATAGCACCCAAGATAAATAAATAAATAATAATAATAAGAAGAAGAAAAGAGACTAAAATAGCAACTCCACTCGAAACGAAAACGTAGCTTGTTTGAATGCGTATTTCACAATAGTAGCATGAAAAAAAAATTCCATCTTTATAGTCAAGAGCGATATCGGTCATGATAATTTGTCAAAGAAATGACTGATACCGAGGAACAGATCGAGAGTTTCTCTCAGGTCTGAGAAGTCGTCCCTTACGCCGTTTATATTAGTGCTGAGAATCTCAATGTTCACACAGCTTTTGTAAGTTATTATTGCGAAAGATCTCCGTTTAAAAAAAATTTAAAAAAAGTTTGCCCTAGCTGGAGCGAGCGTAATGGTTTAATATTACTGAGCAGGAAAACAAACAAACAAAAAAAGCCTACAGATGAATGAACACCGACCGGCGTAGTGGAACGACGATCGAGCAATGTCACATCAAATGCTCGAATTTGAGAGTGAATAGAATTGTAATGGAAATAGCGTAAGCATTTATTACTAATTTTGTCCAAAACCATGAAAACGTCAAGAACCAAACCAAAATAAATAAAGAAATAAATACAAAGGGGTCCAAGACACCATCAGTACCCCAGAGTTCCCTCCTATAGACACACACACACACACACACACACACACACACACACAACACACAATTTAAGAATGCGGTATTATAACTCTCACCTTGTGTAGCTGTGTGTTTTCACTCTTTCCTCTGCGATCATGTTTTTGCTTTTATTGCTCTTTCTGCATTTCCGAGCACACATGCACAACACCCGTCTCGTCTGCTTCTTTCGGTTTTTTTTTTCTTCCTGTCACACCTCGCGCTCTTCCTGTGACAGATAGAACTTCGACAAAGACGGCAGCATCTTCGCGTCACGCACTCGCGTGCGCACAACCTCACTTCAGCAACCAGTTCACCGCCTTTACCTGCACCATCTTCCCTTGTGCATGACCACACACACACACACACACACACACACACGTCTACTTTCATATGCAGACACACACGCGGCGTCTCTACATGTTAACACTCGGTTTGTACGGGCTTTGGGGAAAGAAAAGAAAAAAAAATTTACAAACTGCACGTTGTTGTGCCACGTTTTTGAATAAACTGGCCATGCTTGATAGACAGAGTGAGACGTAGTGCTCGAGCGTCTGGCACGCAGCAGGAAGTGCTTCTGAGAGAACAGGAAAAGAGAGAGACAGGCAGAATGAGACACGGTATCGGATGATGCTTCTGAACAACCTGTATGCACTCTCCTGGGATTGTCTCACACACGACAGTCTGAAGAGTTTTCCACGGAATGGTGTGAAAAACAACAATTGTAGCAAATAAAGAAAAATAAATGTAAAAAATACGTGTGGATTTTGACACGCTGAGGTGCTCATGGGTGTAAAGAGCGGTTACTGGAGTTACCACAGCCTTCAAGTCAGCTTGAACCGGTCTGGCCAAAAATGACGAGTTAAATCAGTTACAAAGATGTCGTCGAGCTCTTGGGTGTCGTCGTCCCCCCCCGATATTTTTCCTATTTGAATTCAAAAACCAAACAAGGATGAGGTTAACATTTAATACGAATCTGCAGCGCTGTCTGGCGCATTGAAAGCGTTCATTTATACATCCTTAGTGACTGCCTGGTCCGGGTCGGTTTAGATTTTACTACTAGTACGGGTATAAATTGGGAAAGCGTCGAAGGCACGTACAAACAAGAGTAACAACTGCGGAGTGGGATAAAAAAAAAAATCTAATATTAAAAGAAAAAACCCAAGCAAACAGTCCAGAGCACATCTCCAGTTGAGACCGATCAAGAACTGGAGCGATGTAGCGGAGGTTGAAGAACTGTTCGAACTGGAAATTGCACTTTCTACCACCGGGTTGTAAAACAACCCCATCATAATTTTGTTTACTTTTTCAATTCCGTAAACAACTACACAGGATGTGCCTATGGACCACATCCGATCCAAATAATATCCACGTACGCACAAGCTCAGGGTTAGACGCAGCAATATTCTCGGTTAACGTGTTAACCTTGGCCGGATTGAAATGAGTTTTGGTGCAGATCCAAGGGGATGTAAAAACGGATCGGTTCCAGCGTCGGACCGGATCTGAAGCGAATACTGCGCTACGTTTGACTTTAATTCGGTCTGGTGTATGTTTGTTGCGTGGCAGGAGTCCACTGACTGACCAGAAGCAAGTAGATGATGAAAACATTGGACACAGCGCTGGAGTCAGGGCTGCATTTAAACACTCGGCACACGCCTTTACAGGTAATTCTTTACTTTTTTAAAAAGTTTAAGTACAAGCTTCCAGTTCTTAGGGTCAAGTACAGAAGCGTGAAAATAACGCACAAGAAAGAATCAGTGGCGAGAGAATGAAGTCAGAGTACACGTCGATTTTGGACAAACACTTACATGCGAATGGCGCTTTGATCAATCGAATTGATCAATCCCGGCGAAGATGATCAATCCCGGAAGCAGCGTTACGGTCACCACCCCGGAAGTTGAAACCTCTTATAACGAATACGATTTATTTATTAAACGAACAGCGGACGATTTAAACTGGTTGTAGTTACGTTAAAATGTTATGAAACATTACATGGACAGTATGAACGCCTGGGGCTAATTTACGAGCCGGGGAAAGAAGTTAAACAGGAGCCTGATACAAACAAACAAACAAAAACAAACAGCCAGCTATTGTGACACCTTGCATGCAACATCAGAGGTTGTCGTTGTTGTTGTTTTTAAAGGCAAGTATGACACGACTGGAATATCACAGGTCTATAAAAACATTTCCGACTGCAACCTTTAATATCGCGACCAACTCAAGATCGACAAAATATTCCATTAAAGAGCGTCAAAACATATTCAAAGGTAAAACAAACAAATATAAAAAACAAACAACCAAAAAAAAAACACATAGCGTACAGTTATGTAATCTTAGTAAAAAAAAAAAAAAATTACTCAGTTTTATGACACACCACATAAAAATAGACTCCCTTTAAAATGTTCACAAACACACACACACACACACACACACACACAAATGCTAGAGATCCATGTGTGAGTCATGTTCATTCAGCTCCATCGAATAGTAGTCTTGCGGCCGTCTGTGGAAACACACACACACACGTCAATCATTCCGGATAACATTTCAAAGCGAACGACTCTTTATTCAACTGAAATCTTATGAATGCTTACTTTTTCTTGTACAGGTAGAAGAAGATGGCTCCTCCCAGTGCACACAGGAGCACCACCGTTAACACCAGCCCCACGTGCAGCCCCAGCAACGACTCTGATTGGGTAATCGAGCTGTCAATCACTCCGTTCTAATAATGCTGCACTTCTAATAATGGCTTATTACTCACTATACGTGGTGTGTGTGTGTGTGTGTGTGTGTGTGTAACACAACCTTTCCCAGGGTAGAAAACCGACCAAAGTTATAAAGCGCTGCCACAGGACTCCGAGTCCTTCCGTAACATGTTAAATAAACATCCAAAGCTTCGTCCGTGTCAACACTTTTATTCATTGAGATTCTTTACTTTGTTGAATTGAAAGTCTAAAGCCATTTTGAGGTAAAGGCTAGATGTAAGATTTAGGCTACAAATTTCATATTACGTATAGGTAGCTAACTACAATCAATTTATGCTAATGAAACGTCACGAAAACTGAGAATTAGTGTTATTACTGTTGAGCTTTTAAATGAGATTCCGTCAGGTTTTGTGGGTCGTTCCATGTCGAAGCAAACAGACGGTCATGGATTTCGCTGATTTTTTCACCGTCTGTTAGAATAAATATGAGAACAAAAAAAAACCTAAATTTTTGAGTCGATTCTCATTCATTACTAAATGGCAGCCATTTTAAGATTTGGCCCCATGTACGTTTCCTTGTACATGTTTTCGGCAGAAACGTACACAAATGATAGATTTTTTTGCTATTTCTTTGTAATGGGGAATAACACAATTAATTTTCATTTATTTGTGAGATGAAGCGAAGATAAATATCTCCTAAAATTTGCGGACAGAAGTAGGGTTCTTGGGGGTCAAACACAGGTACCCCCAGAAAATTATATCTATTTATTTATTTTGGCCATTTATTGTTGAAATCATTAAAGATCATTCTGATTCTACATGTATAATCACACATGTACAGTATACCAAGCTTCATCTTCATAGCACGTATACTTTGTGAGTTATTAAGGGAAAAGTGGGAAAAGTGCGCGTCAGGGTCAGATTTTGAAACGGCCGCCATTTTGTAACGAATGAGAGTTGACTCAAACAATTTGGGAGTTTTCCTTCTCATGCACGTCTTAACGAATGGTGAGAAAATCAGCAAAATATAACACAGAATGGTGAAAAAGTCCTTGTCCACTGGTTGAACTGTAATGGATTCACCCTTGTTTTTCATTTAAAATGTTCTGTTTCATGTCGTTTTTAGTTGATTTTCTATGATATTTTCTATATTTGCGTGGCTGCCTGTGAGAACCCTTCACATGCTGAAATTTGAACATTTTCTACAATATATAGTTCTACTTCAGGCTTTCCTGACCAGAAATACGTTTCCCTTTTGCATGTTATGTCAACCAGACGTAAAGAATTCATTCCAGTTCCACTGAAAGAAGGTAAACACACTTAGCTAGTGAAGTTTGAAACATTTTAAGGCTTTCGTTTTTGTTTCTTAGTTGAGGTGTCAATATGTTATAGGACCAATTTTGAACAAAAACACATTTTTTCATCATTTTCATCCAGAAATCAGTATTCCATTTGTTATGTTTATTGATGCCGAATATTTCTGAACTAACACAAGGATTATGCAATGTTCCTCAAATGGATTAAAAAGAAAGCAAAGATAAATTTGCTTTGTATTTATCAATACAAATTGAAATCTACGATTCTATTTCTGTTTGCAAATTGTTTTTTCCTGTAGCCGTATTATTTGTTAACTGTAATAACTCTGGTGTGTGTACCTTTATTGTAGAGGCGTTCCTGGACTACGCTGCAGGAGTGCGTGTGTGTTTTCTGCAGTGTCTTGGCCACAAGCTCCCTCTGGTGATTGGACAGTGCAAATACAGGACCTTCTGCATACATGCTCTCAGATATACAGGTTAAATTCACACCTAATACACACACACACACACACACACAAACAAGAACAACATTAACAGGAATAAAACAGGAAATCTTTTCAAGAAATTGTGTGGTTAACGAGTACAATTTTTCAAAACTACATGCTCACGTCTTTATACATGATACACATTTAGGGGCAAATGTAATTAAATTTTTGCTAATCTCTGTGTGTGTGTTACCTGCAAGATGGGCACCGGAGATACCGCACTGACAGGAACGCTCCAACAACTCTGCAAATCCATCAGCTGTGCATGCTAAGAAAGAAGGAGACACAATCAGGTGTGTATACTCTCAAGGCCAAAAGAGTGAGCGATAAATGTTCCTAAATAATAAACACTAGACAAAAAAAAGGAAAAAAAAAAACAAACAAAAAAAAACTTTAGCATACTTATGTGATAATCAGACTCCGCCTGCAGACACAGGTCCATGTGGACAGAGTAGGTGGATTTTGGGCAGAGGTTAGGGAGGCGGGGCGTTCGATGGGAGGCGGTCCAGCTGGCAGATCGGTTCATTGCACAGCGAGAGACGGAGTCAAAACTAAACACACAAACAAGGTATGTAAGTACAAGCTGAAAAGAAAAAGTGTAAATCAAATTAGACAAAAACACACACACCTGGCCACTGGGTGCACGACCTGATACTGGACTCCGTGGAGAAAAGGACGCAGACTTGAACTATTAGATAGTACTAACAGGTCCTGAACTTTCGATTCACTGTTACACACGGTCGGCAGGCCGGAACACAACCAGACTGCACCGAGAGACGTCACGGCAGGCAATTTCTGGTCTGCGGGAAGAAAGAGAGACTTGAGATTTGAGATTTAGCTAGAGCTAGAGAGATGCCACTGTATAAAATATGACTGTACAGCACCTTGCATAAGTAATGAATAAGTATTTTATAGGTCTCTCCGCATTCAAGTAAATAGGAGCCTGATCCTATTTGACTGAAAATAACTGCCTGGGAACGTTGGGAACTGCCTGGGGCGGCTGTGGCGCAGTTGGTAGAGTGGGTTGTCCACTAATCGTTGGGTTGGCGGTTCGATCCCCATGCCGAAGTGTCCTTAGGAAAGACACTGAACCCCAAGTTACTCCCGATGGCAAGTTAGCGCCTTGCATGGTGTGTGTGTGTGTGTGAATGGGTGAATGAGAACCAGTGTAAAGCACTTTGGGTAAAAGTGTGCCTATATAAGTGCGTCACATGGAAGACTATGAACACAAAAAAACCCAAACAACCCAAGAAACACTTCTCCAAACTATACGATTACAGAACCCGAACACACACACACCAAAAAAAAAAAATACACGCCGTTTTGAAATAATAACACTTATCTCCGTCCACACAAACGGACACGCTCACCAGCTCTAGACTTGTTGCCCATGAGGAAGAATCCATCATTTCCCAGACTTCCTTCGAGCGGAACAACATGCCTTGCAGTGCTGAGCTCATACAGCACTAAAACCATTTCGTGCAAAGGAGTCAAAGGTGGACCGATCAGTTCCACATAGACGTCGGCTCCTAGGACTCCGCCCACCTCGTTAATGACTAGCTCTTTAGGAGGACGGGGGCAATCGTTGTCTTTCATTGGTGTGGGGGAGGAGACCTGAAAGAACAAAGTGTATCAATTGGCGAGCTTTGAGATAGCAATGAGGCTAAGGGTGCTGTGAGGAAAACTACCACACGGCACACAACATAAGACCATCATGGAAAGCGACATGAATTTGGTCCAAGTACATTACTTTTGAAAAAAAAAAACAACAACAAAATACAATGCCTTGGGGAGAAGTGGCAACTTATGATGTAGTCAAGTTAAAAACAGAAATGGAGCACAGAAAATGGAGACCCAAACAGGAAGTGACCTTACCCGGAAGGAGTTCAAATCCAGTCGGTTTAGCCTACATCGGCTGAGACTCTTGTCTGCTTGGAGTGAGGTGGCGTCTTCCAGCAGGGGGAGCTGTCCTGGTGTCAGAGCTTTGATGAGCTCTGCCCAGTCTCTGTCTGAAGTACGGGCTCGGTACACCATGCCATCCAGGAGCCCATTTCTGGGAACAATGACGTTCTCAACGGAGGGCGGAGACGTTGAGCGGTATATCGCTATGGCGTCTGGGCCGTTCTGGATGGTATTTGCTGGTAGGGCAATCTGCGGTTTGAGCTTATCGCTGCCAATCTACAAACGTCAGAAAGAATGGACAAGATCACAGAGACGGTTTCGTCTGTGAGACATCACAACTTAAACAACTCACCAGGAAGTAGCCGTGACCGTCCGTGTAGTGTCCGTCGAGTTCGATTTCACGGTAGATTTTCCCATTGTTGCCGTTGATCAGCAGGACCCAGATGCCACTGAGTGAAGTCCGGCGGCCGGATGGATGCCAGAGTTCCACAAACTCCTCGTCTTCCGCCGAACCCGGCGAGTCCGTGTTCACCTCGCTGATCAGGAAGTCGCCATCGATACCAGACCACGGCTCGAACGGTTCATCTGTCGTGTTGACAGCTGCAATAAGAAACAATTTTTTTTTACCTATCAGCCATAAAAGTAACAAGACCTCCCATTTGGATTCCAAATCAAATGTTTTGCTGCTAAAAACAAAGACCTTGGAAGTAAATATCTATCACCAGTGATCAGCTTCCCTACCACCTGGTGTAAGAAAAGTTAGGGTTCAAACTGCAAAGGTAAGAGGAGTCCATACCAGTGCTGTAAGGGCAGGTGTTATACCAGTTGCAATGGCTGAACTCGCTCGGTCTCTGGATCTGATGCTGAAATACTCCAGGATCTCTTGCCCAGTGAGCTGTACCACACCGGGTGACATAAGCATCGAGTTCTGAAAACCTGGGAAAGCCAATCACGAAACGAATCAGAACTCGGTCTTTAATGTAACGGGTTTGTTTCCTGATCTGGCTGGGAAAATTACCTGTTGTCAAGCTTGAAGGCTTTCCTGCCTGGTATGAGAGTCTCGGTGAGGAGGGTGCTTGGTGTGTTAGTAAGTCCGCTACAGACGAAGGCATCAAGTGGCTGAAGTTGATTGAGTGGGCTGCCTTTTTGGAAATCTTCGACCTTCCCCTCGTACACCGCCAACGCCCAGCCGTCTAAATCTGAAAAGTTAAGCGTCAAATAATTGGCTACCCAAAGGATCAATCGGCAGTAAGAGCACACCATTTGAGTGATAGTATGGTACTTTTAGACAATACCTGACAAAGCAGTTGTATTCAAATTTACAGAGACGTTCCCAGGTTCACTGGCCTGAAACCCAACACTGGTCTTCACTGTGTCCGTCTGCACATTGTACACCACCACCGTCATCGCCCCGCTTTCTGTCCCAATGCTGATCTCTACAGGTCCAGTCAGTGTCCCTCCACTCAACTGGATCCTGTTAATCCACAGGTGTCCGGGGTTCGATGGCGGGCAGATATTGTGCCGTCCAGGGGTGGGCACGCCATTTTGGAAGCTGTAGTAATTATCAGAAAGCCAACACCTCTGGATGGACTCGTCTCCCTCTAAAAATTTATCATCCTCAATATATGGTAAAGAACCTGGTGTGAGGACGCGTGACAACATCTCGGCGGGGTCTGTTGCCCGGCGAGACGTGTAAACTATGGCATCCAGCAGCCCGATAGCAGAGACATTCCCGTTCTCAGTGACAGGAACCCAGGATGGGTCGTACAGGGCGATGGCATCGAGGCCGTTCTGGATGGAGTTGGGTGGAAGTTGGATGGCCGGCGATGGCTTGAGCTCGGCCGAGCCAATGAGGAAGAATCCTTGTTCGTCCGTGCTGTGTCCACTCAGGTCCACGACGCGGTACGCCACGTTGCCGTTGCCGTTATAGAAAACGAGGGTATAGCCATCCAGAGAGGTGGAGCCGCGGCTAAGAGAGAACAACTCTACAAATTCCTTGGTGTCGAGGCTGGGATTATCGCAATTCACTTCGCTGATGATCAAACACGAATGTACTGCTGATAAACACATGTAGAAACTCAACAGCAACAGTGCACCTGCCACACTCGAGCGCATGGTGGCCAAAAACAGGAATCAAGATGAATCAGGAAGACGAGATGGCCTGCAGACAGAGCGGAAACACCAACGAGATTTAACGTGCGTACAGGACGTTTTGTTGAGACAAACACTGACTTGTTTAAACGTTATACACGTCACGGTAACGTGACGCACCTTAATGCTGGACAATATAGAGGCGATCTTGCTGACGGAGAAATTAAATAATTTCATTAATTTACTATTAATTTGCGTGAAGCGGATCTTTTCAGAATCAGGACCACGCAGGTAAGAGGACACACCATGACGCCAAAGAGCGAAATAATGTCCAAAGCAAAGTTTGTTTATTTAACGTTTACTTATGGACGCAGTCTCCGGCGTCAGCACCTTTAAACAGTCAGAGGTAAGCTATAGCTGTTTTCCGAGGCAGAAAAGTCTTCAAGATGGACAAACATCTCCCTTTTGCACGGGGACACATCACGTCATTGATTATTTTCCTAGAACAGCAATCCCCCAAGAGTAATAATGCTACGTTGAATCTTGGGAGGACAGTGTCCATCTCATGGTCCCTTTGATAATACATATTTACATATTTCTCTCTCTTGACGTTAATAAGACTCCTGGTCCTGAAGACTTTCCTGCGGAGGAATCCTCCCGACTGTGACGAAGCCGGATGCACACCACATCAACAATTATTATTTATTTTTGTCTTTATTCAATAGCGACATGCTTTTTAAAATGCATTTATGTGGAGCGTCTGTTGTGTAATTTCCTGTGGATGAGTCGTTAGTATAGGAACGATAACATCTTCGAACGAGTGCATTTAAAGCGAATTTGTCTCGAAGTCAGAACTATTCTCCGAGCGGCGCAGAAGAATAGAACACTAAATCAACAGCTTTTGACCGATCAGATCGGAGTATTCGGACACTACTTAAAGAAACCAGATTACTGACTTATTCATGCAAACTGAATTTTTCCTAACTGAACTCAGAAATGTAAATATATTATTGAGGACTTACAAGAAGCTGATTTTTCAGTCACTAGGTGACAGAACATAATGTAACTATACAAAACTTGTAAAACTGTGCCTCATTTAAGTTGATGATATTTATTATATAGGCACAGTTCTAATCAACACAGACTACGCTGAAAAGAACATACTTCAGTACTTCTTCAGTGGTGCTTCAGTAATACTTCAGTACTTCTTCAGTAGTACTGCAGTACTTCTTCAGTAGTACTGCAGTACTTCAGTACTTCTTCAGTAGTACTTCGGTACTTCTTCAGTAGTACTGCAGTACTTCTTCAGTAGTACTGCAGTACTTCTTCAGTAGTACTGCAGTACTTCTTCAGTAGTACTGCAGTACTTCTTCAGTAGTACTGCAGTACTTCTTCAGTAGTACTGCAGTACTTCTTCAGTAGTACTGCAGTACATCAGTAGTACTTCAGAACTTCTTCGGTGGTACTACAGTACTACTTCAGAACTACTTCGGAACTTCTTCAGAACTTCTTCAGTAGTACTGCAGTACTTCTTCAGTAGTACTGCAGTATATCAGTAGTACTTCAGAACTTCTTCAGTAGTACTTCAGTAGTACTTCAGAACTTCTTCAGTGGTACTTCAGTACTACTTCAGAACATCTTCAGTAATACTTCAGTAGTACTTCAGTACTACTTCAGAACTTCTTCAGTAATACTTCAGTACTTCAGTAGTACTTCAGTAGTACTTCAGTAGTACTGCAGTACTTCTTCAGTAGTACTTCGGTACTTCTTCAGAACTTCAGTAGTACTTCAGAACTTCCTCAGTAATACTTCAGTACTTCAGAACTTCTTCAGTAGTACTTCGGTACTTCTTCAGTAGTACTTCGGTACTTCTTCAGAACTTCTTCAGTAGTACTGCAGTACTTCTTCAGTAGTACTTCAGAACTTCTTCAGTAGTACTGCAGTACTTCAGTACTTCTTCAGTAGTACTTCGGTACTTCTTCAGAACTTCTTCAGTAGTACTGCAGTACATCAGTACTACTTCAGAACTTCTTCAGTAATACTTCAGTACTTCAGAACTTCTTCAGTAGTACTTCGGTACTTCTTCAGTAGTACTTCGGTACTTCTTCAGTAGTACTTCGGTACTTCTTCAGTAGTACTTCGGTACTTCTTCAGTAGTACATCGGTACTTCAGAACTTCTTCAGTAGTACTGCAGTACTTCTTCAGTAGTACTTCAGTGGTACTGCAGTACTTCTTCAGAACTTCTTCAGTAGTATGTTCAACTAGTGCGCAACTAACGCTTAGTGTAACTATGGTAACAATCGAAAATGTACTATTTTGGTATACTACTTACGCGAGTGCGCTGTTTCAGATGCAAGGCGTTGTTTATTTATTTTCCCAGCACTCCTGAGGGGGGACGAAAAGCGTCGCTACATTCAGAGAGATCTTCCCCCACACAAAAGCCCGCACACTACAGCGCTACTGCAGGGAGTTAGACCAAACCCAGCCGTGTTTAACTGCGGGAAGACGCTGAATTTAAACTGGAACGACTTACCGTAACACTTCCGTTAATCCCAGAGAGATGTTCGGACACGTTTAGAGGCTGTTTACGCGGGTTACTCTCTCTCCAGTGTCCCAAAATCCACAATGTCACTCTCCTCCCCCAGTGCCTGGTAGTTGATGGGAGATTCGCCAAGGCTTCGGTTCTTTTAAATGACTCCTTGAAGTGACTCGAATGAACGAATCGATTCTCGAGACTCGAAATGTAGTATACTGTGAATATGTCTTACCATCAACGTTATTTGGAACAAACAAACAAAACCAGTGGTATACACAACCCCAACGAAAGCGAGTGGAAGCGAATAATAATATTTTTATAAATATTTTCATAATATTTTTCGACACCACTTAATTTGTATGAAAAGTTCCAAAAGTACGGGTTTAGTTTAGCATCGGGATTAGTGTTCGTTTAAAAAAAAAAAATTACGAAACGAACAAAAAAAAATCCAACAGTTTTGACCTAGCTTGTTTACATTTGTGCTGTTTTTCCGTTATTCCAATAACGAATTCAAATGATTTTTATTAAAGTATTTTTAAAGTATGAAGTGCAGCTAAAACTAACAGGCCAGGATGACAAGGTTGTTTTCATCTAATTTCACACAGACTGTTGTAAATATACTTTAAAGTCCCAGTGAACTGAAGGGCCTTGAGACGCGCAGCGTAAGTCCATGTGTTGATGTCATTTCCACTGAAACAGGAAGTCGGGGTGGGACATATGGGGTAGCTCATGCCCCCTTTTTACCTTTACGTTTATTCATCTAGCAGACGCTTTTGTCCGAAGCGACTTACAAATGAAACATTTTAAACAGCCAATAGCATTTACATTACTTCACATTACTCGACAGTTAGTGCCATGGATCGTTTTTAATGTAGTGGGCGGGACACTTCAGATTCTAGAGAGCGTATGATTGGACAGAAAATCTGACGGGAAGCTGAAGTGCAGAATGATGTCATCGAAATTCTTGATCTGTATCGGTGGTAGAAAAAGACAGTAAACTTTGAATATATCTTCTAAATGCTCGTTTTATCATTGTTTTGGAGCACACTAGCTTATAGATAGCCTTAAAGCGAACATATTCATACTAAAAGCCACGAAGCTTCCATTTTGTTTTTATGGGGACTTTAAATGCACTGAAGCATTGTGTTTTGGAACTAAGGATTCATTTCCAATTTAAAATACTCACGAATTCTTAAATGATATTTAGGATTAGATCTCAAGTAAGCCCTACTTACTCAGCTGCCATCTCTGCTCAGCAATTTAGCAGCGATTTGTGATCTCTGTAGGCTAGGACAGCTATGAATCGATTCACTTGAAAAGGATTTGTTTGAAAGAATCAAATCAGTCATTCGAGTCATAATGTGCGTGGGCGGTAAAAGTCGAATTTTTCTTCAGTGATCATGTCAGTTGTGTGTGTGTGCGTGCGTGTGTGTGTGTGTGCATTAGTCACATAAGGCCCTACGTTCAGTTTTAATAAGGAACATGGAAGTAATATTTGGAACAGTGAAAGCTGAGTAAGGTCAATGTGAATCACTTAAGTCATGTGAAATTATGTGCTCATGATTTAAGGACGTGGTTTTTCTTTTGGTCAGATTTCTTTTGATACAGTTCCGGCCAAACGTTTACACACACTGGTGTCACTGACTCGGGATTCTGGGCCTCCTTGCTCAGACACACATTTTCAGTCCAGTCCACACAATTTCTACAGGATTCAGGTCATGGCTTTGTGATGGCCATTTCGGAGGTATGCCTTAGAACAGGGTTCCCCAACCCCCGGGCCGCACAGAAAGAATAAATCACTTACATTATCCATCCATCCATCTTCAACCGCTTATTCCTGCTTCAGGGTCGCGGGGAACCTGGAGCCTATCCCAGGAAGCATCGGGCACAAGGCGGGGTACACCCTGGACAGGGTGCCAGTCCATCGCAGGGCACAATCACATACATACTCACACACCCATTCATACACTACGGACAATTTACCAAAGCTGCCAATCAACCTACCATGCATGTCTTTGGACTGGGGGAGGAAACCGGAGTACCCGGAGGAAACCCCCGCAACACGGGGAGAACATGCAAACTCCGCACACACATGGCCCCGGCGGGAATCGAACCCCGGACCCTGGAGGTGTGAGGCGAACGTGCTAACCACTAAGCCTGACTCCGCATGTCTCGGGCACGTGATGCGTTACTCGATCACGTGATACGTTAAGCATTAGGGGGGGCAGAGCGGATGTTACTCGTGATATGTTGTTGGCGTGATGTTACCGGGACGCTGCTAATAAAGTTGCGATTTCACATTGGATTCACGTTTATTATTATATTTTTTAAAAATACCCCAGTTTTTATGCCGGCCGTATCATCTTATTTTGTTGTATTCACCCGCCACACCTTAAAGGCCGGTACGTGAAGCTATCGCCTGATCTTAAACCAGTCTGTGGCGCAAGAAAGGTTGGGGACCGCTGCGTTAAAATACTGTCCTGCTAGAAGACTGGCTGATGTGTTGATGTATTTCGAAATAAACCTTCTTCCTCGTGATGCCATCTACAAGTGTACCAGACACTTTTCCAGCAAAACACCTCGACAACATGATGCCGCCAGCCCCATGCTTCAAAGTTTGGTCGGTGTTCTTCAAACATAGCACTGATCATTATGGCCAAATGGTTACGTTTTTCTTTTATCTGACCAGAGAAGACTCCTCCAAAAGACTGTTGATCATGGTGGATGTATATACTTTGGTACTTGATGTTTGGTACATGGTACAACTCCTTCATCAGTTCCTTCATTGTTGTCTTGGCGTTTAATTGAACCTTTTGGACCAAATTTCGTTCAGCTCCAGGAGTTAATTTGTGTCTCCTTGCCAAAAGATGCAGCGTCTCTGTCGCCCCAAGATTTTTTTTCACCATGTCTTGGCTGAGTTGCTTTGAGTTTCCCCATGCTATTAAAGGCGAAAAGGCACTGGATCTAAAAGTAGGTCCTTAAATACAGCCATTCCCAATTACGTCATTACCTGATTTAATAAGGAACAACTTTTCTACCTCACTCCTGGGAAAATTATTGAAACTAATAGCTTGACATCTTTTACAGTGCTAAAATCGGATTGTATTTTATACATGTAAACGCATTCACTAATACTCCATCTTACCTGTAAAAGGAGTTTCCAGGTTATGCGGTTGTTTGTAATGACTGTAACGTATACAATCGGGATTCTAAGAGGACAAGGCTGTAACAATACAATAACAGCATTGCTGCCGTGTGAAAACCTCAGGTACTATTGGTTTGCTTCGCAGTGTTTCCAGAGCATTGCTCACACAACACTGAGTGTTTAAAAAAAACACACACACACAGATATTTGTGTATTCTTGCAAGTGAAAATTTTGCAAAAAAAGAATTCTCAACATTTGAATGTCTTAAAATTGTTCGCTGGGTAAGTTCCTGGTCTTAAAACTGAGATTTTACATCTGCAACATGAACACGGTCCCCACTCTCAGGTGGATAGGAATAAAACACTGGAGACTGACACTGGAGACTCCTTCCAAAAGTGAAAAAAAAAAACTATCTTTCTCCTCACCATAATAACACTTCCACACATTTTTCGTCTGTTTACGTGGATTGTCCGCCATACAAGTCACTATGTGCCTGTGGAAACTGTTACTATAGAAACAATATTATATTAGAACAAGCACATTAATGTAAACTGGCGTTTGGATATAACACACATAATCTCAGACTGAAATCCGCTCCGTCTTCTAAATTTCACTGTTGATTTATTCTGAGAACCGTGAAACTGTAAAAACACTAGAACTGGTATTTGCCAAACTTCTTCTTCAATCAATGAGCAATCAGCATTCTGTAATCCGACTTCGCACAAGAGAACGCTACTGAAATATTACATGCACAATGTTTTCACACTCATCACTTTAGTTCTGCGTCATATATTTAGCCCTGAGTCACAGTCACATTTCCTATTCAGATGTTGCAATCAGGAAAAAAAATACTGAAGCAAGACCTTTAGAACACTAACCAAAATAAAGATTGACGCAAAGACACGGTTGCAAAATGTGAGCATGGGGTAACAGAATGGTTCCAGAATACTCGTACTTGCTTTTTAACGTAATCAATTGATCCTATATTCCACACAAAAAATGCAATACATTGTACAAAACGTTGCTTTAAAAAGGTTTGGCATGCTCACAATATTTTATACAACTCGCCCGGAGCGAATAACAGCACTGAGTCCTGCACTTCCTGTAATATATAGTCAAAGTTCTACAGTATCTTGGTCCACTTCTTCCACTTCTTCATGCAGAACATTATATATTCTCAGGTACTACAATCCATTGATTTGGTCAGGACTCAAAACGAGGAAGTAACCAAAACACTGGATACAAACGTGCATATGATTTAACGAATTAAAGCGTTAAAAAACAAAACAAACAACAGCTTACAAAGCTTACACTTGCGAAATAAACACAGGTACGAACAAGACACGGGGGATTACCAACAGACTGAATGAACAAAAGACAATAAGCTAACGGGGGAAGAGAGAACGAAACCTAAACAAAAACAAAAGCATGTTAAAACTGTCTTTATTTGTGGTCTGTGTTTAGTTGGAGCATGTTTGTCTCATAGTCTTGTTGCAAGGCCAAGTCAGAACCTCCTGGCAGAGGCAATTATGTTTTTAAATGTTTTATTTAAATTTCTTATATCCATTACTCACTAAACAAATGCTATTTTCATTGTTTGAGAATTCCTCAAATCTTGGAACGCTATTGTCCACCACTGACAGGTGAAGTGAACAACATCGATTATCAATGGCATGTGCCGAGGGGTGGGTTTTGTTGATTAGGCAACACGTGAACAGTCAGTTTTCAAAGTTGATGCATTGGAAGCAGGAAAAATGGGCAAGCGTAACAATCTGAGCCACTTCGACAAGGGCCAAATTGTGATGGCTGGACGACTGGGTCTGAGCATCTCCAAAACAGGAGGTCTTGTGGATTGTTCCCGGTATGTATTGGTTAGAACCTACCAAAAGTGGTCCAAGGAAGGTCAACCAGTGAATTGGCGACAACGTCATAGGATGTGCGGGAAGTCCGAACCATGGAAGCTCCACCTCACAACTTGCTGCTAACGTCTAAAGGTTGTAAGCTGTAAAAGATAATATGTACAACATTTTACTTTACAATGAGGACATTTCAAGACCCAACTGGATGCTTAGCAGAAATGCCTGAGACAGTGAGGACAGACGAGCATCCCTGACCCAATTTATGAAGGGGTGTCTTTGCTAGATAGCTAACTACGTAGCTGGAAACATATATGAATTAACACAAATGACAGGCTTTTGGACCCTGCTTTTTATATTAGCACTCCTTATCAGGGCATGCTGACTCTCACAAGGTGAGTAGCTACATGTGGTGCCAGCTGGTATTCCTGAACATTCCATCAATCCTTTTTTTGTTGTTGTTGAGCTTTCATCCTTGCTGAAGGTGACGACACGGACCTCAGATGGCATGGGAAAGCAGGTGAAATCCCAGATGGCGTACACACCCAGCTTGACAAGGGAGGTCACACCCAAGGGTGCATGTACCTGCATGTGCAGACTCCCGTAGTGTGAGTGTGACAGGAATAGTTTTGTTACAGATGCCCCTGTCACGTCTTCCTAACACGTGTGAAACGGTGTGTGTGAATCTGGCAAGAAAGGTGAAAGTCCTACCGAGGACTCTAGAGACAGATATGTATTGCCATATTTAGAGTTGTGAGACGTTTCTTTTAGCACGGACGTTGATGCATGGTTTTAACAATGCACTGAATAGGAAAGTGTGTCAGGGTGGGTTTTTCCTCAGGGGATCCCAGCAAACCTATTATGAATACAAAACCTAGCTGCCAAAAGACAATCGGCAGGGTTAGTACCAGCTCAGTGTGTTGTTCAAGAGCTACTGTAAATGGACAAAATGTACAATGCGTTGTTCCGTATTTAAAAAGGGATAATTGCTGTGGGATAAACCGATTTTTTCATGGAAATTTCACCATTCAATGGGAACTAGCAAACTCTCCGACGCTCATGGCAGTTGGCAAACAAAGTGACTTCAGTGACTTGGACCATGGCATGGTAATTGGTGACAGACTGGGATTTTCACACCCAACAGTTTCTAGTGGTGCGAAAAACAAAAAACATGCGCCGCGGTTCTGCAGGTGGAAATGCCTTGTTAATAAGAGAGGTCAGAGGAGAATAACCAGACTTGTTCAAGCTGACAGGAAGTGTATGGTAACTCAAATAACCACTCTTGACATCCGTGGTGAGCAGAAAAGCATCTCAGAATGCACACCATGCAGATCCAGGCCACAGGTTGCCAACCCCGGTCATGGAGATCCCCCTGTCTTATGATTCTCCCCTGTAGGCGGAGACAGGTGTGTTCCACATCCCAACGCAAACTCAATTTCACAGAATCCTCAGCCACAAACCCAGTCACCTTCCTGCAAAGGTCATTTTGGGTAAGGAGCGAGTTTAACAAACATGGCAGTGAAAACAGTCTGCTTAAAGATGTCTAAAACTTTGCTGTTTAAGTGAATTTCCTTAGTTATAGATAGTAGCGAAATGGACATAAAAGAAATCAGTTTAGTTTAAATTGTCAAAATATGTGTAACACTCCTGCACCTTTAATAAAGGGGTGTAAATGAGTGAAAAGTATTTTCTTGCCATTCAAATGTCATGCCCTTTGTGCTCTTTCCATCGGACAGTTTAGAATATGTTAAGAATAATGGCTGGAGCTAATGGATTACTCTCACTAACCCAAAGGCTCTCTGGGGCAGAGAGGTGTAGTGTGGAATACATGGCAAGATCACTCTATCGCTCTGATCGAAACATCAGTCTTTATCACATCTAGTGAAGGATCGTTAGCTATTACACACTGAAGCCACACAGGAACCTGACAGAACACTCCCACTGTATGTACTCCAAACTAGAAACAGTAAATGAACAAGTTTCCACTTCCTGGAAACTTTATAACAAAACATTAACAAAATGTTACTTTTATATAATTATATCTTTTTACTTCAAATCAAAAACCTCAAACAGCATTTCAGAAACTTCCCATGTCCATATTTCAGACATTTTTGTGCTGTCTTGTGTCAAAGAAAAATCTATCAAAATCTGTTAGCAATTTAGCATGACCCATTAGCAGATGGGTCAAAAAACAAAACAGAGCAAACCCATCATTAAATATTGATCATAAAATGAAACTAGATGCACCAAGATGAAAGTAATAACTCAAAAAATAACTCACAAAGTAAGTATTCTGAACTGTATCCCTGAAAACATTTATAACATCATGAATTTGACAGTTTTATGAATATGAAGAGCTGCTCACCTTCACCCTGGAGCCTCCCATGGCCAATGGGCCTTCCTGCTCTGGATTCAATCTGGTGTGTAATTCCCACTGAAACCGGCCTCTCTCCCCACACACAGGCTTACCGTTTTTTGGCTGTGTGAGAACACAGAGCTCCGTGTATGTCTGACCTCTTCACAGCATTCTCCAACCTCACACAAAGCGTTGGACCCACAGTGCTGAGAGAGAGCCGTGCAGCGCTGCTGAGACCTCACCAGGCTCGTCCACGATCCATCCTTTCCTCAGCTGGGTGACAAATACCGGAACCTTTCCCAAACACACATAAAGCCAGGCAAGACACTGAATGGCTCTGGTCCAAGGTGCAGAAAATGAGAACAAAGCGATATATAAGGTTGATGGGAGCACATCTGATTCTTACAACTGCAATTCATGTCATTTTTATTTTGCAAAAAGAAACTTGGTAATGCTTTACATTAAGGGTCCATTAGCTGGCATAATTTAGCACGTTACTTAACGTATGCTAACCACTAAGCCACCATGCCCTCTGCCCACTCTGTATTAATCTGAAATGATGTGGAAGATCACCCAACAATACCTGTGGGAGTGTTGTGAAGTTTGGGTCTCCTCCTCTCTCTCCTCCTGCCACAGCTTGGCCAACTCCCTCGTGTGGACATCAATCACTTCACGAATGATCTTGAGGATACAGTATCGTACATGTAACAAAACTTTCCAAACAAATATCTTGGTGTTTCTTCAGCACTATCTTGTTCAGTTACACCCTCAAGAGGAGAAACAAAAAAGCTACAATACTGACCTCTGTGTAAGACTTCTTGGTGATGTGAACATGTTTTGCTCTGTATGACTGACGGCGTCTCCTGTAGTCCGTCATCTCAGCCAAGACCTCGAGGTGAGACTTTGGGCCACTTTTCTCCTAATCTATGTTAATTAAATCAAAATAAAAACAAGTTCAGAAAGATTTACAACACAAAGCTCCAGAAAACAAGCCAAGCTAATGTTCTAATTAAATCAACACTAAGCAGTGTTTGGTAAAAGCATTACCAACAAACTAAGTGGATACCAATCGCAAGAAGACACACACCTGTGTTAAACCTGGACACAAGATCCACATAAAGATCCTCATTGCTGGATGCCTTCACGCTCTGCTGTATGGCCTCCTGTATCACATGATCATACAGCATGATCTGCTACCGCTAGTTCCACAGACTCCTAATAACATCCACCTGTTCCCACTCACCAAGTTGAATTTTTGCAAGCTAACATTAGTGACGTTAGGAAGTGCTCTCGAGGAATCCAGAGGCTCCTGGGTCCTGTGCACGCACGCAAGCGAATGTACCATTTGGTAAACGGCCATGTCCCTTCTTGACGTAGATTCCTACACTAAATATCCAAATGTCCAACAAAACGTCTGATGCTGCCTACTGAACAACTCATCACGGACCTTCTCCAGCACTGCAGTGACTCAGTGTGCAGAACACTGGGGACTCAGAATCCTATTTTAGTCCAGTCTCATATGCAGGGTGCAGGCGAGTGTGCACCCACACATTTCCCCTCAGTTTAACACACTCACACACAGCTTCTGGATGTATGTCCTGTGGTTTAGAACCAGTGGACCACTTTTACCTGCCATGTAAATGATCACTGATATCTATGTGGACAGAGTAACAAAGCAAAAAATTACATATATACGTAAATCTACACTCATTGACCACGTTCTTTTTTTTATTTTAGGAAACACCAATACACATACTCATTCATAAAAATTTCCAATCAGCCAATCATGTAACGTTTCTCCAATCTTCAGCTTTCCTAGTTACATCCAACACCAATGCCGTCTTCTGCATTTGCAGCCCATTCGCCACACCATACCATGTGCATTCTGAGATGCTTTTCTGCTCAGCGTGGTTGCATAGAGTGGTTATTTGAGTTACCGGAGCCTTCCTATCAGCTTGAACCAGCCTGGACGTTCTCCTCTGACCTCTCTCATCAACAAGACGTTTCTACCCACAGAACTGCGGCTTCTTCCTGGATGTTTTTTTTTCTCTCGCACCATTCTGTGCAAACTCTACAGACTGTTGTGCCAAATTCTGAAATACTCAAACCACCCCAATCTGTCACCAGTGAGATTGTTTCCCCCTCGCCATTATGCTGTGTGTTGTGAAAATGAACTGAAGCTCATGACCTTTATCCGCATGTTTTTCTGCATTGTGTTTCTGCTACATAATTGGCTGGTTAGATTCCTAATAAAGTGGTCGGTGAGTGTAAGTAATAACGCAGTAAATCTCAACCATAGACAAATTTTCATTCCCAACTGTCTACTAATCTACATAAACCGATAAGTCAATGGAACGAAAATCTAACAATGACAATCGTTTAATCCTAATCCTAATCTGAAGCATTCATTTATCAGTACCCAGATGATATGATTGAGTAATGGTTTGTCTCTTAAACCGGTGGAAATGTGGGCCAGTTCTTAACTTGTTCCCTGAACACACTAGCAGTGTGTCGGTGGAAACCCAGAGAAAGCCATGACTAAATTTGGCACACAGATTCAGAGACGTGGATACAGAATGAAAGAGGAAAAGCAAACACCTTCACACACTCACACACACACACTCATGAGGCAGTCTGTCAGATGTGAGTCCGAGAGGTATAACTTGTAATGATAGCAATAATAGAGTACTGCACATAACTGAAGGATGTCGCGGAAGAGAACTAGACAAACACACACAACTGAGTGTTTCTGTATCGACGGTTTCACAAGAGCTCATACAGTGCTGCAAATTATGTTAAGAGCTTCGTGAACAAAGGCTGTTACAGTTCACTTACTGAAAAGACCTGCACATTTCCATTTCAATAAAAGTCGACCTTTTCCCCATTACATGCCCTAGAGTACAACCAGGACTTGTTCTAACATGACCTTGAAGCACCCTTGCGGTCTGCCACTCTAGTTTCCATGGTAATGCCCCATTTTTCCTCCGACCCCCCCATCCCTTCCCCCTCCTCCTTGTGGTTACAGTCCTCTGACTATAGGGGGCAGTAATCAATTCATAATCTGCAGGAACTGAGCTTGGTAAAGTAACGTGAGCCTGATGAGCTGGGGGTTATTAGAAACTGTTACACTTCAGTTGATACTTATTCAAAACGGCATACTAAGAGCGTTAGTACATAGTAACACAGGAAATGTGAAAATTAACAGTAGAATACTCCCCAAAATGTAATCAAGGATTAAAACCCTTAGGGGCATGCTGTTTTAGGAAAATTATCAACGACTAAGCGAGGTATTTTCCAATAACGGCATGTCTTGAAGTGTTTTATACCTCTCGTACCTCCTCAGTGGTGTGTGTGAGCATCAGAACTGGACCATGGAGCAATGGAAGAACATGGCGTGGTCTGATGAATCACGTTTTCTTTTACATCATGTGGTCGACCAGGTGTGTGTGTGTGTGTGTGTGTCACTTACCTGGAGAAGAGATGGCACCAGGATGCACTATGGGATGAAGGCGAGCCGGCAGAGGCAGTGTGATGCTCTGGGCAATGTTCTGCTGGGAAACCTTGGGTCCTGGCATTCATGTGGATGTTACTTTGACAAGTACCACCTACCTAAACATTGCTACAGACCAAGGACACGCCTTCATGCATGGTATTCCCTAATGGCAGTGGCCTCTTTCAGCAGGATAATGCACCCTGACACACTGCAAAAATGGTTCAGGAACGGTTTGAGGAACATGACCAAGCGTTCAAGGTGTTGACTCGACCTCCAAATTCCCCAGATCTCAAATCTCAGTCGACCTTCTCTGGGACGTGCTGGACAAACAAGTCTCATCCATAGAGGTCCCACCTCGCAACTTAAAGGACTTAAAGGACCTGCTGCTGACTTCTTGGTGCCAGATACCACAGCACACCTTCGGAGGTCATGTGGAGTCCATGGCTTGATGGGTCAGAGCTGTTTTGGAGGCACAAAGGAGACCTACATATATTATGACAAGTGGTTTCAATGTTATGTCTAAACAGTTACATTTAGAGGTGTAATAGAATTTCTTACTTGTACAAATGACCTGGAAAATATATAGAGCATGATAAAAATAAAATGGTTAAACCATGGCTTCAGCACAACTGTCTTATGTTGCAGAGAAAACCTGTTTGGAAAATGTTATGCGTTATGGTCCGTAGTGCCATTGTTTGTGTTTACGTTTGCCTCCGTAGTGCCCCTTCATTCCGCCCTGTCTGAGTCTGAAATCCGCAGAATTAGCGGCGTTTCTACTGGACAGGTATGTCAGTGTCATTCGTATAAGGCTTTGAATTGTTGGAATTTAAACGCCTTCATTTAGTTCGAACGGCTAGCGATGCTAATGATGCTATCGGTGCTAACACAAGAGCTTAAACGCTTAAAAAAAAAAAGTATTACAAAGAAAAACAGGACAGCGAAAAACACTCCACCATACTGGAGCCAGATTTCACCTATTTATAGTGTTATAACTTGTCCTGCAAGCAACCGAATGGCTTGAGTCATGATCATACAGTAGTCCTCGCTAATGCTAACACAAGTTAGCGTACTAGCTCTGGTTGTTGAACTCTGCGATCCAGATTATGGAGGCTGGAGCTTTGTGTACATGGGCGAGAATTCCTGGATTCTTAGAGACACAGTGTTGACCAATTGTATTGTAATAAGGATGTAAATCTATATGAATAACAATTATGCAAATTCAACACTGGCAACACTATGCTGTTATATTTGGTACACCACTCTATTGGCGCTAGCTGGTTCTCTAGCTAAAGGATTCTAGCCATGACCTTGTTATCTTCATTAGCATACTGGATCGTGATAGGTTCAGGCTGTTGAGTCTATTTTGTAAATGTACATGTAACACTTGCTAATTTTATTTTGCAGTGAACCAATATTGTGAAATGGATGGTGGGTGGGTGCGGGGGATTTTATTATTCAGGAGGACATTTCCTGAACTCAAGAACTGTATATATTGTTGTCGTTGTTGTTGTTTCTGTTGTCCTGTGGTTTCAGAAAAAGCACAAGGAACGGAGAATGAATGGAATGGAAGAACGACACGACCCAAACATCTCAGCCATTTTAACGGTCTTTGACTACAATTACTGGACGCCGTGTTGTTCAGATGGTGTCCTTGATTGGTGTCCTTTCTTTTGCCGATGTCCTTGGATAAGAGCAAATGAGAGAGGAGAGGCATGAGGGATTTCCGTCTCCAACACCCTTTAGTTCACCCTTCAGCGGAATCCCAAACGCTAGCGTTTCAGAAAAGAAATCTTCACAAACGACGCAAACGTGTCCCCGGTGCGTAACGTGTTTTTTCTTCTTTTTTTTTCTCGGAATGAGTGTTTCTGCCATGATTTTCATCTATTTTGGCAAAAGACTTTTAATTTGGCCAGCTACAAAATGGCACAGTGGGAATCGGGGCCACGGCGTTGGCTGACCTTCTACTAAGAAAAGCATCTACGCATGGTTTCTGGCGATTTGGAAAGAATCGCACTCTTCTCCAGATGGCAACTCATCATCGTTAGTCCAATTCTTTCTTTGTGAGCTGGCAGAGTAGGAAAAAGCATATGATGTGGAACTGTAGAGGCGACGGTGTCTATTTTTAGTTTCCTTCCTTCGTGTAACAAGCAGCTAATTAAAATCCAACAGCTAACCCAACACTCATACTCAATTCTTCGTTCTGTGTATTTATAGTTCAGTTAAATTTGTCCCTGTTTATCATAGTGAGGGGAAACGAGCACTTCCAGGGTATACTGTATATCCGCGTCAATTTTACACACGACGTCTCGGTGTTTTGTCGAAAACGTCCATCTTTTCCCCAGATTCAGATATAATGTTATATCTCATGGTACATCGCTCCATTCATGTTTCCTTTTGTTGCTATGTCAAGCTCCAGTATCATTGGCAGAGAAGCAGCTCCATATCATGATGCTCCCACCGCCGAGCTTCACTGTGGGTATAGCGTTCACATGCACGGCCATTCTTCCTCCAAACATGACGAGCTGAAAGAGTTCCATTTTTCTTTAATCTGATCAGATTATATTGCTCCAAAAGAGTTGTATTTTTTGTCCGCATTGCCACGCCGTCCTTTTCTGATTCGGCCGGAAAGAAGTCGCATTCACTTTACACTTAGATCTCCATTCTCATGCGTTCCTATTTTCAAATCCATCCCTCGTCGCACCCGTTCTCCACTTACTCAGGAAGTGCATTTCTGTTATGCAGGGCACCTGTGTCCCAAATGTTGCCCCACTCTCTGTTACAAATGGAAAGGTGCATTATGGGTGTTCAATCTAGGCTAGTGCAAAAATAGTACACGAGAGCATAGTGAACATGGTGCAGTTTGTTTTATCAGGCAGCTAGTGTGGTTCTGTCTCTTTGTCAAGCTACTGGTTTTAGCTTTATGTGTTTCTGTTTCTTACTCGCTGGCCACTATATTAGGAACACGTATACACCTCATTCATACGATATATCGGTTTTTTTTTTGTTTTGTTTTTTTAAAGATGCTTTTCTGCTCAGCACGGTTGTATAGAGTGATTGTTCGATATAGTGAGACAAAGTTCATAACATTATTTCAATACCAGCACTCACACACACACACACACTCACTTCTACGCACTCACAGCCACACAGAGCATTGACTAATAAAAAACCGGCATAAACAGCGCAGCCAGTTTTGAGGACAGAGCGTTACCGGAGAAAAACAGGACGCCCTGGATAGAGAGAGAGAGAGAGAGAGAGAGAGAGAGAGAGAGAGAGAGAGAGAGAGAAGAGAAAGTGGGACACTGCAAAAAAAAGTCATGCAGAGAGTGGGACAGGACATTTGGAAGATGATAAAAAAGGAAATGTTAGAAGAGAATAGAAGTATGTATTCTTATGTATGTATTCCTGAGTGTTTTATTCCTCTTATACCTTTTCTTTTTTTAATATTTCATCCATTTATACCTACACTGATCGACATGTTGTGGAACTTCCTGTTATAGCAGGAAACAGTCGTTCCCACTCCAGCTTCTCTTGAAGTTAGGGTGAGGGTTAGATAAGAGTAAGACGAAAAATATTAATAAGGCAGCTTGTTACGTTATCGAGAAAAGTGGAAAAACGTCCTGAAGACTTTCCTGCGGTGGAAAACATACTGTTAGAATTCTCTGATACTGGAGACTCCTTCCATAAAACGGTACTTAAACATCTAGTAGAAAACCTCACCAAAGGATTTGTAATGCTTATGATTAGTCTAAGATTAATCCCAGTGCAAGTTGTTACTATAGAAACGATAAAGCATACATTATTTAAATATGAAAAATGATATATAATATATATATGTTGTTTTAAATGCATTAAGAATAAATAAACACAGTTCATAGTGTGCACATTTCGCACATTGTCCACAGTCATATTTTCGGGCGCTAGGACCCCGCGCTCACGTGAGCGCGCTCGTGTGCCCCGTTTCCACTCACTCTCTCTCTCTCTCTCTCTCTCTCTCTCTCTCTCTTTTAAGAGGCACCGCGAGCGCGAGACTGAAGCGCAGAACAAGGAGCGCGTGGCGCAGCGCACTGGGCTGAACCGGAGACCGACGCTTTCCTGTCAGATCTGCGCAGCGCGCGCTGGGGAACATGCCGCGCGAGGACGAGTGACGGAGCGCGTGGAAGTAGGTCATCCGCGCGCGTGCGCCGGCCCCGCGCACCGCGCGAACGGGAATAAACACCGGAGGAAACCCATGTGCCGTGCACACAAAGAACACAAAGTCTTCTTCTTTCTCCCACCCCGCCCCCTTCTCCGCGCCGTTACGCACGAGCGCGTGAAGACACGCTGCTATATTCTTGCAGAGACAAACCGTTCAAAGATATTCAGGCGAAGTTTAGATTTTTGATTTTTGATTTTTCCCAAAGCAGGAGCCCTTTTCGGTGCTCAGGTTGTCACCGGCGGCGCGCGAGTTCGTCGGATCCTAAACGGTGACCCGGTGGCGCGTGGATGCAGGAGCATGGAGCAGAGAGAGAGGGCGCCTGCGGCAGGTGAGACCTAATAAGACCTCACCATCATTTCACGTTCATTATTACTCTTTAACATTAACGAGTCAAATAATATCACTAACAAAACTATAGCTTCTGGCTCAAAGGCGGAAACGCGCCCATGGTTTTGTTTGTGTGTGCGCGCGCGCACGTGCGTATGTGTTTCTTTCTTTCTTGTTTGATAATAAATCATCACAGTTTTGAATCAGTTGTGTTTATTTTTGAATTTTTTTTTTGCATATGAATGTTTTGAGAATTTCAATATGTGAGTATATAAATGTGTGTGTGTGTGTGTGTGTGTGTGTGTGTGTAGATATTTATGCTTATGTACATATATAAAAGCAAATTCCAACAGTCAGAAATATGATTATTAAAACAGCTGGACTTCAAAGAATTACATGCACGTGTAAGCTGTTTATCTTAATATCCCATTTAAAAAAAAAACATAGATAATGTTCTTTTTTACGTATATAATTTGCCCATGCAGTGGAGTTTTGCTTGCGATCTACATTGCCTTATTTGGTTTCGTACTGTTCGTTGTTCTCTCTCTCTCTCTGTGTGTGTGTGTGTGTTTTTAAATATAATTTGCTTTTACATGGGAGAATCCCATAATTGCGCAACAGCACACGGTGTTAATTCGGTTCATTGGTGTTAGAAAGTGTTCAATACAAAGGCAATGCATGAGAGAGGATTCAAAAATAAAAACAAAACACGCAGGTTTTCGTGACCCGACGACAAAGAGGTCGAGGAGGTCGTGTGCTTCCGGGAGCCGTCTCTAGCGTCAGGTAAACGGTATGAAACCGTCTGAACGCAGATGAACCCCCCCAGTAAAGAAGTGCCACTGGATCGACTGACTGTCAGTGGGTCTGATTACTGGAGATGTTCCTGGTGCTCACGCTACCTTAATGAGACTCATGCAGAGGGAAATTCGGAAGGCAGTGTCGGATCTGTGTGTGACCGTTCCGAGGGCGTTCTTGCAGTTTTCGTTCTAAGCCGCTGCTTTGCTACAATGAAATATGATTTCCGTCGAGTGAACTTGAGTCCCATGAGGGTAAGAATATACACACATATATATATATATATATATTACAGACACTCCGATGCATTAAGACGGTAGAATACACTGTCAGTCAATGAGGTAAGTCTATAGAAGTTAGAGGTTGGATAAAGAAGGAATGAAAACACTTGGGGCGTTGGGGTGGGGTTTTAGGGGTGCAGTTCTAGATAAATAATCGCCAACTGGATGCCACCGTATCCATTCGGAGTCCTCGGAACAAAACTCACACCGAAGAATCCTTCCATAAACGTTAGATCTCTGTCCACCCTTGCGACTGGTGGCCCAACACTGCTCCGTTAAACGCCTCGTTGTTCACGCAAGACGTGAGTCATGAATAAAGCAGAAAGAACCACTGCGTGAACGAGTTTGGCTTCGTGGTCGAGCTGTGGTTTAATGAACACTAACGCTGCGCAACTTTCACCATCTGGCACAGAGCCAGAGGAACCTAAACACCATCAAATACACCCACTTTTTCATCATTCCGACGGTTATTCAGGCGTATTATTCGGTTCTTGCGTGGAATTATCCAGGAAAAAATACCATTTGGGTTACCTTACCCCCTACCTAACAGGATTCAGGTTACCTAACCCCCTACAGCTACTTGGGACATTTGAGAATGTGGGGGTTTGAGATGGTGAGTTTGTTTACTCGGTAATGCCACTGCAGCGGAGTAGCTGTGATCAAAAATATCACCCATGCAAATAGAGAAGCACAATACAAGCGTAATGCAATGATACCGTGTGTATCTGTATTAAACGTGAGGTGGGCGTGGCCTAAACCTGGAAGATTTGATGAACGTGGTCTTTCTTCATGTCAAGCTTCACGTCTAACCTCTCGCTCACGCCCGCATAAAAGTAAACACCTCCCACTCACGGGCCTTTTCTTTATTTGTTTCTTTATTTTGCCCCTCGAGTCACAACCAGCTTCCTGGCAAGCTTTCAAATACTCCGCCTACTGTTTTGTATCTGTTAAGAAGACGTTGTCTGTTCGTTCTGAACGATGTCTTCGTATCCGCTTACGTCCCTGGTGCACGACATCAGTGAGTCACTGCTGAATCCATAAGAAACTCAAAACACAGGGAAGCACAAACGGCTTCAGGTCGCACGTGTGTGTACAGTAAATGACGAGTCTTCTGAGAAAAGCCGAGCGACGTGGACTTTGGCAAATCAGAGCAACAACGAGAGAAAGAGGGAACTGAAATGTGTGGGAAATGGGAGGAAAAAACTTTTTGTATAGTGTGGGTTTGTGTGTGGGTTTGCGTGTGGGTGGTAATATTTCAGGCAGTCAAGCGTCTGGGTCAAGTGGCGCTCTCTTCCAAGGCATTTCTTTAGACATTAGCATGTGCGATGTGGAGATGGTGTCTACAAGGGTTGTGTGAAGAGGAAACCCCCTTTCGCGAACTTACATACTCTCTGCAGTTTTGTATCGGCAATCACATTCCAGTGCTCCAGTACTGCAGGTGGGGCTATTCGGTTTTCATTACGGTGAACCTGCTGGGCCGTGTTTCTTAATTCTGTGCAAATGAGGTATGATGATCCAAATGATTGACTCATACGATTCCTTAGATTCCTTACTTAGTGGTTAGCACGTTCCTCCGGGACCTCCGGGGTTGGGATCCCGCCTCTGCCCTGTGTGTGCGGAGTTCACCCTGTGCTTCGGGAGCTTCCTCTGGCTGCTCCGGTTTCTTCTTCCAGGCCAAAGACAAATGTTGTAGGCTGTTTGGTATTTCCAAATTTTACGTTGGCACCCCGTCTAGAGTGGCCCCCCGAGTTCCCTTGGATGGACTCCAGGCTCCCCTGCGCCCCTGTGTAGGAGAAGCAATATGGAAAATGGATGGGATGGATAGATTCCTTGGACCAGTCCTATGGCGTGTGTGGCTTGACGTTTCTTCAGTTTCCTCAATGTTGCCCACAAGTCTGAATGTAGGATAAAATGCTACCGACTACCCTATAGTGAATCTATACGACGCACCAAAGCACAATAGGTAATGATATCTGTCATAAATAATGCAATTTTCTATCTTTCAGCGCCCAGGTAGGTGTGCCCATGGTGGCGCGGAGCACTAATGTGGGCATGGCCCCGGTGGAGGACATGCAGGCGCTGTCAATCACCACTCTCTCTGCCTCTGAGGTGGAGCAGCAGTACGAGCTGATTGGTCCGTTAGGGAAGGGCACGTATGGCCGAGTCGATCTGGTGGCTCACCGCACGCAGGGTAAGTGTGAGAGCGTGTATCTGATTGGTGTGTTTAACACGTTATCATGCCTGCTTTGATGAGTTCTGTTTAATTTGGCATCATCTTGCGGAACGATGAGAACCAAAAGAGTTGGGTTCCAGTGCTTGGGCCCCCCTAATTAGACTAGCTTGTAATTGATATGGTATCAAAAGAGGACGATAAAAAGATATGATCAAAATGGAAGGATCTGAATGTTTTGATCGGGTGTATGCTGTAAATAATTCGTATGTGTGTGTAACAGGCACAAAACTGGCCCTGAAGTACGTCAGTAAGAACAAGACCAAGCTTCGGAGTTTCCTTCGTGAGTACAGTTTGACCGCAGCACTGGGTTGCAGTCCCTTCATCATCAAAGCTCTAGATGTTCTGTTTGAGACTGAAGAGAGTTATGTGTTTGGCCAGGAGTACGCACCTGCTGGAGACCTCTTCGACATTATACCTCCACAGGTACAACACACCTATGATGTCATCACTATGATCACCGCTGTTATATTTAACGCTGTGGAGACACCCAGGAAACAAGTTGGTTCCTGCTATCGCGTATCGCTTTTTCTTTGCCCCGACGCTTTCCTGTCACGTGCCTTTGTTTTTGGTTCTAGTCCTGTCTCCGCCCCTGTCCCGTCATCGGTTCGTTCTCCACATGTGTGCGCCTGTTCTGTGTTTAGCCCTTGTCTATCTACAGTATATTACCCCTACTGTTTGTTTATCTCATTGCACTGCAGTGTAATTAAGCGCTAAACACGGACCAGGTGCATTTGGAGAACGAACCAATGACAGGACAGGGGCGGAGACAGGACTAGAACCGAATCAAAGCAGCAAGCTCTGCTCTGAGCCGTGCCGCGTGACCAGACAATACACAGTAGCAGATTGTAAACAAATCAAGTCTTCGGTGCTATCTCGGGTCTGCCAAAAGCAACACATTTTCCCCGGAGAACTGATCTAGCTTTGGGTACTCTGGCATAAAAATGGATTCTCTGGTGGTTTATTACCAAAATTCAGACTCCTGCGCCGTGGATATTCTCGAAACAAAAAACGAATATTCTTTGCATAAAAGAAGCTGCCTGGAAACCTCACTTGGCTCTGTCACTCACACCTCCTTCAGTGATCTCTCCTCACTGAGCCTTGTTTACTCAGCTTGCTCAAAGCTTCTTAAAATAACCGCCATCGCAATCTTTCCTCAAAAAGCAACTTTTTCATGTTATGATCATCTCTTTTTTTTTTTTGTATTCGTTGGTGTATTGGTGGGTCTGTTTCCTTTTGGTATAGCTGACATAATGTGTTGTGAACACTACATATAATGCAGTCTGTGAACAATTCATAAAGCATTATAACCATCGCTTTAAAGCGTTTTCATAACGCAAAAAAAAACAACGAAGGCATACAAATGACTCCATAACACGGTATGAATGTATTCTTAGGTTATTATAATCCGTTCTGCTAACAACGCGCGATTTATAACTATTGCTATAAACAGTACAATTGATTGTTATAAGTCATTATAAATTCCCTTAGAAACGCATTCTGTCTTGTTCACGGAATGACGTATAAGTAGTTTGCGTAATGCAATCTGTTAACCGATCATAATGCATTATAACCATTCATAACACATAATGTCAACGACACCAACGAAACTCAATCCCATTTCATCAAACAGTTCATAACGCGTTATTACTACTGCTGTAAAGTGTTATGCACTGTATAATATACCAAATGTCTAACGACCAGTGAATACAATGGTGACTAATGTATTACGGACACTGCCTACACTGTATTCTGTTAACACGTCATGACGCATTATAACCATTCATAACACATAAAGTCACCGACACCAAACAGTTCATAACGCATTATTACTATTTCTGTAAATTGTTACGCACTGTATAATATACCAAATGTCTAACGACCAGTGAATACAATGGTGACGTAATGTATTATGACCAGTACTTGCACTGTATTCTGTTAACAGATCATAACGCATTATAACAACTGCTGTACAGTGTAATTCATTTGATTGGTCAGCTTTAGAATGTCATTATAGCGGCAAGCGCCTTATGAGTACAATCTGCATTGTTAAGAGAAGTAGTGTTAGAAGACATTATGCCTCCACTACTGGAGAAGTCGACATAACGCATTCCGGTCACTATTTATAATGCATTATAAGCACTGCTATAAATTCGAATGCACGGTAAATACATTCCGCAGTTCCTGTTGTGCAGTTCGTAATGTTTTACATAATATTCGACAAGCGCTATAAAGCGAAATGCGTTTTCATAAGCAGTTATAACGGTTAAACACCTTATAGACACATTATAACATGCTCTTAAATGAATTCTATACATGCGGCCGCCATCACGTGTAATTCTTTTCGTTACACTCATCCCAATCCTGTCATCCCCTCTCACTTTTTTTCTTCTTCTTCTTTTTTTTTTTTAATATCTCAGTCAGTAATTTTCATCCTCATGTTCATCTCCAATCTCTGAAGACCATTTCCTCAGCTCTTTATAAAAAATAATTAAAAAAAGCAATCTTAATTCTCTTCAAATTAAAATCCATATCCAAATCCATACCATTGAGTCTCTTTCTTTTCTTCTACCCTGATTATAATTAGATTTTTTGATGGATTATTTTACCGCAGGCTGTTTGAATGTGGAATGATGTCTTTCCGCGTCATTCAAACTAGTGTGTTGGTATGTAACTGACCGCGTGACATACTTGGGAGTGTGGTGATAAAGGGAAATGATCCACTGCGGAGTGGAGCCTCTGTCTCACTAATATTTTTTTTGCCATAGATAGGTCCGAGCCGTTTATATAATTCCTTAGTGATTCACCAACCCCCTCATTTGAATTTCTGCTTCTCTCTGTCCATTGCTCAGGCTGGTTTGCCCGAGGACATGGTCAAACGGTGTGTGCAGCAGCTCGGCTTGGCTTTGGACTTCATGCACAGTAAAAGTCTGGTCCATCGGGACGTGAAGCCAGAAAACGTGCTCCTGTTTGACCGCGAGTGCCGACATGTGAAGCTGGCCGACTTCGGAATGACACGGAGGGCAGGCAGCCGCGTCAAACGAGTCAGCGGCACCATCCCCTACACGGCGGCTGAGGTGTGCCAGGTCACGGGCTCAGAGGGCATCGTAGTGGCAACGCCGCAGGACGTATGGGCGTTCGGCGTGCTCCTGTTCTGCATGCTGACCGGAAACTTCCCATGGGAAGCAGCCCTGCCCAGTGACAACTTTTATGCAGAGTTCCAGCGCTGGCAGCACGGCGCGTGTCCCCCAGGCACCGTGCCCTCGCAATGGCGCCGCTTCTCTGACGACGCCCTGCGCATGTTCAGCCGGCTCCTAGCGCCCGAGCCCGAACGCCGCTGCGGCGTTAAAGAGGTTTTTTACTTCCTAAAATATGACCTACTCACCCATCATCGCCGACGAGCTTCCTGTAGAGCGTCTAGAGCCGCACGAGGCGCCGCCCATAAACACGGAGAACACGCCTCCGCTCCGGGCACTTCCTGTCTTCGACCCACGCCTCTTAAACGTAGCATCCTGTCAGAGCCGCACTCGTCGAGGGAGGAGCTTTCAAAAAGCCCCTCCCCCAATCGGCAGGACAAGAGTAAAATGGTCATGGCCACGCCCATCGAGATCTGCGTATGAAAGCTCACACGTACTTCCATATTGATAAGATAGACATTATGGGAAATATAGGAACTGTAGCTGAAGATCCAAAACTCCACTAGAATCCACCTTTAAGGACTGTTTATATTTCGATATTTATTCAAAGCGAATACAGCTCTCGATTAGTACAGCTCTTCAGAAACAATTTCTTGAGTTCTAGCAAGAATCCTAGAAGCACATCCTAATCATGACCTTCACAATGTCCTATGCTTCCTCTTTAGTATGAGCGAACTGTTGATCAGAGATAAGACTTCGAGGTCAGGTAGCTTTATTACAGCCTGTAGGTCAGTCCGTCCATTTCAGAGGACTTCTTCTTGTCGTTCATCTTCCTTAATCCAAACGATGAGACCTCCATGCCCAGACGAACTCTGAGGTTTTTTTTTCTGAGGTGGCCCTCCTCTCTCTGTCACGTGACTCAACGAACTAGCCTATCAGGGGACGGATTACCTCTGACTGATATGCATTTCTACAAACAGACCGTAAACAATGCGGCCACTTCCCATATATGGACAGCGTAGGTACACAGGATATGACATCATTCTCCTTACGTGGGGGGAAAAAAATGTAGATGACAGGAATTCTTTATGATCTATGTAAGTGTGTGAATGTGTGTGTGTTTAATAGTCCTGTGTACAGTAAGCACAAGAGTTGTTTTTTTTTTTTACAGCTTGTTTAAGAAACTTTAAGGACTGTTGTTGCGAGGGTTAACTGGAGAGAAAAAAAAAACGTTCGGTCTGTGTTCAGGTAGTGCCATTATGTAGCGCTTTCTTTCTTTCTTTCTTTTTTTGTTAAATCGTAAGAAACTTTACTAGCGAATATCCTGCACAGAAGCAAGTCGTAGTAGCCTGAAGATTAGTACCTGTCTGCAAAGGACGTCCGGAGGACTGATACGTTTAGTATTTTTTACATGTGGGTCAAATAAGATAGCGTTAAGGGGTTTCTTTCCAACTTTTGACGCAAAAATAATCCAGTAGAGCACGGTAGTTCGTGGAGCAGGGGGATAACAGCTGCGAGTGAGTAGCGACGTTTGAGTTCAGAAGGTGGAGGAGGATGAAAAAAGAAAGGAAGGATGAAAAAATCTGGGGACGGGTTATGTTATGGGGGTTTGGTGCTTGATGTGGCAAAAAATAAATAAAAAAACACGAAAAAAGTATTAAGCTGTGTAGCTGGCGGTACGAGGGGTGTATGTGTCCGAGAATGAATGGGTCTTTGCTAATTGCGTCATGTTTGAATAAAATGATATGAATGGGGCAAACCGAACCGTGGACACTTTTGTGGCAGGACGTAAGCGTGTATACTCTTTAATCGTGAGCCGTCCACAGACATGATGAGAATGTGATCCATGCTCATAAAAATGGCGACGAAAGCGCTAGCACTAGGAAAACAAAAACAAAAAAACGCCGCTCAGAAATTCACGACATGATTGGCAAGACTTTGCAAAGACGAACGGAGAAACAAAGGGGGCTAAACGACGAAACGAACTACACGGAACAGGCGCACACGTTAGGGAAACAAACCAACGATAAGAGATGGGCGTGGACAGGAGTGGAACAAAAACCAAACTAAGCAGCACATTTTGTTTTAAAGCTAGCTATTAGGGAAAAGAACAGCTAAAGTAATGTAATGAGACATTTGAAACACAGGGAATGTGCACGTTTCAGATAAATAACATTCATAAAAGCGATTAGAACACGTTGTAGCAAGAACCGCGTTTCTGACGATCCTAGCCCACTATACCTGCACTTTACCTCGGAATAAAATCACTAAAGCACTTTGGAAGTCTATAAATAACGCACTATTTTCTCGCCTGAACGTGCGAACGTATTTTTTAACGCCCCGTGCTTTAACACCCTTTTCCACAGATCATCCGTTACAGGTCGTCGGACTAAAACTGTTACCTGAACATACTCGTCCCTATGAAATATTTCCATATCAAGTCCGATGTTCGGCCCAAACGACCGCGTGAAGAAGAAAAGTAACTTTATTTCCGAAGATATTGTGCGACTGTGAGTGCTGACGTCTCTTTGAACCTCACTGTTCCACAGATTAAAGGCCGAAAGAAGACCAATTCTGAGTAAATCATTCGAATGTGCTAATAGCATTAGCATGGGTGTTAATGGAGCATATTTAGCGTACTTGGTTAGTGTCATTCTATGCGAAAACGCACTCATTATCAGCAAAGATACCTTATAAAAACTGATATTGTTGCCTGAGAAGGGTTAACATGCTTTTCTGTTGTTGTTGTTGTTGTTGGTTTTTTTCTTGTTTTTTTTTTTTTAATTGACGCAAATGTCGCATTTCAGCTACGGACGATAAAAAAAAAAAAGAATTTCAATGCGATTTCATGCCTGTAAGTCCCTTGGCGTTTATCCCAATCACAGCAGAGTTCTGCGCCGACATCTGCAACTGATCCATTCTCACTTTGGAATGGATTCATTCTCACGTTGGAAGACACCTCCCCCCCCCCCTCCTTTCCCACAAGTCGCTGGCGAGCGCTTAAGTGAAAACACTGCGCACGCTAAATCTGGACGTTCGAAGAAGGGAAAAGAGTTTGTGTTAAAGTTGTGCATAATGCTCCGAGAACAATTGATGAGCGCTCGTCCTACTTTGAACTTTGAGACCTCGACGATCTTTACCGAGAAGTTGGTTTCGGCTAAGTAATATCGATTCCTCCGTGACACCCACACGCTGTGCCATAGGTTCTCGACCTTGCGCTCGTCTGAGATACTGTGTAGACCGTTATTCATGATGTAGTTCTATAAACACCAATATAAACATGAATTATCCCAGATATAATAATAATAATAATAATAATCATTTTTTAACCATCATTCATTCACTAAGCTCCTCTTAAGCCCATTGTACACCAGACTGCAGCGACAGCGCCTCCAACACGCTCTCGGTGATCAAAATGGCCTTAATAATAAGCGTAAAATATTCATGCTATGTTTTGTCGCGTGTGCCCAGAATCTAAACAGCACATGGGCGATATTTCCTTTTGTAGCTCTCATGCAGCAGTGCGGACTTGGTTAAAATCGTGTATATATGACGGTGTGGTAATTTATACATAATAATAAAAGCATTGTTTAATGTTTAAATCTGAAGAAGCCATTTGCTGTCTTTCGCCGATGGGGTCTCGAGTGTTTTTAGTCCAAGGCTCGTCAACTGGCAGACCGTGGTCTGGATGCAGACCCAGCAAAACATTTCAACGAACTCAATACTCCGGACGAATCAGTGTATGAAGACCACTTCGAGAAGATGGGTTGTGCTTATAGCCATGAGCTAATCATTACTGGTTAAGCATTGAAAGATATCTTCGGTTCTTCAATCATGTTAGTAGGAGGCATCCAACACAAGAGCTCGTAATCGGATCGGACATACTGTACGAGTGATAAACAGGATCTGATTTGATGGCGTGCGCTGCAAGATATATTCTTTTTTTTCGCCCTGCAGACTAGATGTGTATTTATATCTCCAGATGAACAAGGGTTGCCATTAAAACTGACGAATTCCTCTTTTTCGGCGTCTTTTCCTTTTTCACTTCCTTTTTATTTTTTGCCTGTTATTTGAAGGTCATTCCAGCGATCAGCCTATCAAGTGTGCCAATTTCTCTGCTCAATGAGTGTATTTGGGAACGCTCGGGAGTGTGAAGTCCAGCCTTATACGAAGTTGCACACAAATCCGTTCATATATATATATATATTTTATCTATCTATCTATCTATCTATCTATCTATCTATCTATCTATCTATCTATCTATCTATCTATCTGTCTGTCTATCTTTCTTTCTTTCTTTCTCTCTCCTCACATTATTTCTGGCTTCATTTGTACTTCTGCATGTTCAGTAATGTGTCAATAATCAGTCACTTAAGAACAACATTTTCTTCTGGATGCTATTTCCAGTCCAACCCTCTGCAATTCCATGGAAATATTGATGTAAAAAAAATAATAAAAAATCTTCCCATTTAAAATAGGGCTAAAGTCAGATAAAGTGCAACATCCGGATCTCAGGCTACATCAAGATTCATCCATTACTATGGCAACAAAGCAGACAACCGCCAGTGTTGACATGGAGAATGCACTAGCTCTCCTTATTCTTTTTTATTTATTTTTTTGTATCTGCTCTTCCTCTATCAATCCTTCTCACTTCTTTAAATCATTGGTCAGGGATTAAAAACAAACAAACAAAATGCACCCACACCCTTCACCCCAAACACACCGAACCCTCGTTTTTCGTCTTGCGTGGTGAATCATCGAGAGTAGATCAAATCTTTTCCGTTCAGTAAGAGCTGAGAAGCTAAAATATGCATCACTCATCAAAGTGAGCTGGCTAGTATTAGATGTCCGTCCTTCCATCTTTAGTGCTCCATCTCAGCGTCAGCGTCTGAAACGTAAACAGGCTAGTGTTGTGGCTTTTGCATCGTTACTTCCTCGGCGCAGAATATTGCTGTCTTGGACCCCCCCCCATATCAGACTGGCTTAGAGATTTAATCTTCCTTTTAAACCTTCAATAAATCAATTATAACATCAGAGGCAGGGGTGACTCATTTTAGGGAAAATGGCAACAATTTATTACTTCAGTGATGTACGCACCTTGGAGGTGGATTGAGGGAAGGTAGACGGTAAATACTAATCATTGTACTTTTGATCTTTTTATAATAGTTTGTTTTTGTTTTTTCTGTTTGTTTGTTGTTTATTTTGTTTGTTTGTTTCCCCTTTCTTTTGGTTTTGGCTGTGATTATTTTATCGGACCCGGGTATGGTGGGGCCATTGGATGGGATGTTATAATATGTAAAATGCGGTTTTCAAATGAAAAATTCTATTAAATTCGATTTAAAAAAAAAGAAAGAAAAGAATGTTACATCATAGTCTCGGAGCTTTTGGACGAAGCAGTAAGATTTCTGACACAGTTTCCAGCAACATATCTTTGCCAAACTGGATTTTCTATGTCCGTGCCACTCGAAACAAAATGCAGGAATAGGCCGAAGTTTGTCCCAGAGCTCCGTTTGCAGCTTTCTTCCCTTCAGCCTGACACCCAGCACTTTATATCCGCCAAACAACATCAGCTCTCTTGTTAGGTGAGTCAGAAATATTTAACATTGTGGGCTTAATAGCTATGTTTAGTGAATTATACTCTCACACATACATGGAACCCTTTCATCTAGGCGAGTTACATTTGTAAGTTAATTATTAAACATATCACTTAAAGCATATGGTGGGCTTCAGCATTTAAAGCATCGGATATTCCCAGGACACAGTGTGCTACATCATTGTGAAATGGAAGCCGTCCGACCAAACGCTGTTACTGGGCTAGAAGGGTCA
>CM022757.1:2519517-2527017 GCA_012411365.1 Ameiurus melas | reverse complement strand
TGCTTCAACACCTGCAAAAAGGTCGACCAATCCCTTCCATTTCTACAGAATGTTTGGCCAATCCCACTTGCTCCTGAAGAATCTTTGACCACTCCACTCCTACACTCTTGCTCCCACAGAAAGTCTGACCAATCCCTCCCACTACCAAAGACAGTTTGACCAATCCCTCCTGCTCCCATAGAAAGATTGGCCAATCTCTCTTACTCCTACAGAAATATTGATCAATCCTTACGGATCCCAGAAAAAGTTTGACCAATCCCAGATGCTCCACAGAAATGATGGCCAATCCCAATTGCTCAGCCAGACATTTGACCAATCCCACCTGCTCCCCCAGAAATTTGACCAATCCCACCTGCTCCACAAACATTATGGCCAAGCCCACTTAAACCCACAGAAATTTGACCAATCGCTTCTGCTTCCCAGAAAGTCTTACTAATACTACCTGCTCCACAAACATTATGGCCAATCCCACTTCCTCCAACAGAAATTTGACCAATCCCACTTGCTCCCCCAGAAATTTGACCAATCCCACATGCTCCCCCAGAAATTTGACCAATCCTACTTATACATTATAAAAATGAAAATAAGCAATAAAAAAGTACATCAACACCAAACTAATCTTAATCATTGCCAAATCATATCATTTACATTCCATGCTGCATTGCAATAATTATCCATGGCCAGAGTTGCTACTAGTTTCAGTTTTGGTGAGAATGATCCTCATTAGAGTTTTGTTTCATTAAAATAGTTGACCTTGTTTGTAGGATTTTGCCAGGAGCCAACTCCTTAAACGTGATCATTATTAATGACGAAGCCGAGACCCATGAAACAGTGATCATTGATGAGCACTCAGTTGAGTTAACATAATCTATATTTCACCTTCGATTCCATACCCTGCCCCTCACGTTTTCTGTGACTTCATTTTTTTTTTTAGACGATCCAGTAGAACAAACAGAAGATGAATACTATAAAGACATCTTGAATATACATTTAACCATGGTACAGGTACAGACTTTGCTACCACTTCGTACAAAGCTGGGGTCCTTGAATAGGTTGAATCTTTGATTAGTCCAATCTTATCTGCAAAGGGCCGGTGTGGGTACAGGTTTTCATTCCAACCATGCAGAAGTCACAGTTGGAATGAAACCTGCACCCACACTGGCCCTTTGCGGATAAGATCGGACACCCCTGGATTAGACAATCATATGATGAATATGGTACAGGAATTCCCCAATATCTTTTGTGGTGCAAACATTACAACAACAAACAAAGTCAGAAATGAAAATATGATTTCTTCATTGCAAACACAACTCTGAATACATGTTTAAATGATGCCGTCAACCAGCTGAATGAAAGTTTGACATTGTCACAAAAAAAAAAAACTAGAATAATGTAACACACACTGGCATCTCACCATGATTTATTCTATGATCAAAATCAATGTCTGGTAAGATTACTTTATTTAGATTACCTTTTAGATTTAAATAATCACCCTGTTTAAATAATATAATTGTAAATAGTCGTTTAAAATAAAACCTGGATTTAATAGATGCAGTGAATCAGCTGAAGGAAAGTTTGGCATTATCTCCTGAACACAACTTGTTCTCGACTCTTGAAATTGCCCTGGAGGAAGTTTCATAATTGGACAGTTGACGACAGTCAATGAAACTCAAATGAAATGAAAAATCCTTTTATAACATGTAGCACCATGTGACTCTAGTATAGCTTCAACTATAACAATTGCACTATCCGGCGTCACCCAGGTGAGGATGGGTTCCCTTTGAAGTCTGTTTCCTCCCAAGGTTTCTTCCTCATGTCTTCTCATGGAGCTTTTCCTTTCCACCGTCGCCCCTGGCGTGCTCATTAGGAACCAATTAAAATCTATTTACGGGTTTCTGTAAAGCTGCTTTGTGATTAGATCTATTGTTAAAAGCGCTATACAAACCCTGAATCATAGAACTGAATAGAATTAATAGAATTGAATAGAACGTGATGTTAGAATAATTAATCGGGACAGATTCAATAACGACGAGATTAGAAGAGTACATTTTTCCTTGGTTTATAATGTCAACAGTTCTGCAGAGCTTTATAAGTTCTGATGACTTTAAATAGTGAGGGATGTCGTGACAGTGAAAGTCCAAGGGGATACGCTTCAGCGTTTCATATGTGTTTCCGTGCTTCAATGTTTCATGTGGAAGGAAACATCTATGTTTTCCATAAGACAGTTTGTGTTTGTCCACGCCCAAGTTTTGACTCCAATTGTTGGACGAACTGTTAACCAGATCCCTTGACATGTCACAGTTTGAACAACAATCGAGCTCCTATAAAATCTCAGTGATGCACCATTGCTCAAACAAAGAGGTATAGTTACGTCTTTTAGTTCACTATCCAGAGTTCGATCATTCCTACATCAACCGTCTTTCATTCTTACCAGTTAAAGTGCGCAGCGTCCCAAATGCCAAGGGAGTCATGGAAGAAAAAAAACATTCCCCCGTAGTACAATTGTAAAAAAAGTTTTGACTTCAAGCGAGAGATGTTTTTAGGAGGATGTGTTTAACCTTTAGTTACAAAATTCTGACAAATGCTAAGCGCTTGAAAATGACATCACCGAACAGAAATCACATTTAATGGCTGGAATACACCGTTGCCAAGATGACCATCCAACATGCACTCGTCGCATTTTGATAACTATTTTGTAGCTGGTTACTTTGAAGATCATAAGTCATGTGACTTATCAAGTTTTTTGGTTGCAAAAAAGTGCTTTCCCTTAAAGGGACCTCTAATGTCAGTCAAAACTTTATTCATTTCAATTTCCTGCAAGAACAGTCAAACAAACACTTTGCATTTGCATTTGATCGATTACTACAATTTTTATTGCTCTCTATCCTTATGTCAATAAATTGGACATATCCGGTCGGTCATCCTACCATCGTTTTTTACATGACATTGAGCTTCTGGAAAAGTCCCAGAGGCCTGCGGGCACCTGTTCTACCATAGTGTGTGTTTAACTTGTGTTTAATCTATGTAAGACATGCGCCAAGCAACGGCAAAGCAGGTGCGACCGTATGGCTCAGGAGAGAGCTCTCTTAATGCACTTTCTGTTAAGGATCTCCGTCTTGGGTGGTTGATGAAGCCACTGAAAAGCAGTACGTTCAGAGGGATAAAGAGAACTAAGGATAAGCTTGATTCATGCCATATGTTTGTTAATCCTGACAAGCGCCGTGGCTAAGCGTGTACCGATTTCTTAGTTGGGTAAGATGTCTCAAAGGTCAGATAGCTCAAACATGACTTTGATCAATGAACCTGAATTGTTGTTCAGTCATTTGACAAGTTACTTGGGTGCCAGGAATTAAACGAGTGAGTCTAACTCCTAAGCTAGACTCGGCTATGGCTACGGTACTTTAAAAGATACAATGACTACGAAGGCTAAAGGAATGACTTTTAGATTACGCCAGTTTTTAAATTCAATGAGGGACCTGGTGGAAATATATTCTCGCACAACCACATTACGATAAAAGAGGATTTCAATTGGAACAACACATTTCAGTTGATGTGTATAATGTGTATATAGTGTATGTATGTTTTTCTTGTAGTATCAGAATAGAGGAATGTGTGGTTTCAATGTTGGGCTTCAGCTGGCCTTTTCATGTGCAGCTTTTGTATGGACGTTTCATTTCAATAAAACATTTAAACACTGTACACATTGAGATGTTTGTTTTTAGGTTTATGTTGGGGTCATTTTCTTTTCTTTTAACAAAAGACCCAACCATAAGCTTTCTTTAAAAAAAAAAAAAAATCGTTATACATGGATATAATATGGCTAAATGAAAACCCTTTACAAAATCTAATCTAATATGGGTAATATGGGTCTAAAATACTTTGTGCTGTTTAGTCATTGGATTGGGAATTTAAAATGGCAACATATTTAAACAGATTTATCATGTTGTAATTGGTGCATCGAGTATATGGTTAACATTTAGCTACAAATAAGTTGTTCGTCCTTATTTGTTGGTTAATGTAGAAAGTTAATAGCGATTGTGTTGTAAGAAATATATACGTTTGCTATTACATTTGTACAAAGATTTGTCTCAGCAGCACAATTTTGGACCAAAATGGGTTTGAATCGGTCCCGATACAAATAAATATAACCCTGCACCAAAAATGTCCCCATGTACGTAGTCAACATTCCAAAACCATCTTTAGACATAACCAGCAAATTATACACTGCTACAAATATAGAGCCCATTACAATCTCCTCTGCACTTACTGTCTCAAACATTGCCCAACAACAACAAAAAAAAACCTCCCACAAACACCAAGCTGTTAATTAAGTTCTGCTCCACGTCATCTGCGTCACCAATGCCTTGGCTACACACAGTATGCCATCGACAGTTCTGTTCAAATCTGTTCACCCGTTCGAGTGCCATCTGCTCCACTACAACTCCATTACATACGCAGTGACATCGAGAAGTACGAGACTTATCTCATGGAAATCGTGGCTTTTCTCATGGTTTGCTATTTGAACGCAATCATGTATAAAAACAGCCATGAGATCTTTATTTTGAACCTGTCTCATGCCTACAACTAATTGACACGCACTGTCTCATGGTAACATCTGAAGCGTTCTCCAAACACATGCATGTTTGAAATTCTATGTTCGTAAGACTTTTTAAGACGAACATATTTCTCAGTTAGAAGGGTTGGAACTACGTCCTGTTGTTCAAGAGTTCTCCTCAGGGCCAATGCTTTTCTGTTGCACCACTCGGTAGTCTTGTATTTGTAAAAAAAAATCTTTGCAGAAAGCCAAACAAGTATGGGAAAGTAAAGAAAACCATTTCCACATCGTTTCTGGTGAAATATATTTGTTTTCTCTGTTTCTAAGTATTTCATTTTGGCCAAAACTTCTCGTTTTCAGAACTATTCATACCTTTCTGTTGCAAATCTCTGACACCGGAGACTCCTTTCATCAAAGTTGAATAAATCTTTTTTTTTTAAATTGAAAACTTCACTATATCTACGGTTATAGTTTATTCAATTTGTTATTATCATTAGAGGATGCGGCGTGTCCGCCATACAAATCCCTGTGAATGAGTTGCTACCATAGAAACTATCCCATTTGTCAGAGCTGCTATTACAGAAAACGAATCAGCAACTTTTGACCAATCAGATTCAAGCATTCAACGGCTTTGTGGTATAATAAAGTTCTCTGCTAGCTGTGCAAGTGGGCATGCTCCACTTCCTGCCTGCTTGTCTCCTAATGTGATTAGCCGCTGAGTGAAAACTTCGTCCTCTCACACTGATGCCGATTTGCGTCACATTGGGGAAACTGGAGGAGGAACTGGGGGTGTCTTGGGAAAACATGTCCTCGGTGGCTTGATCGCAGCCGTCATTAGCTTATCCATGAATATTTCTTTCATCATCCTCGACAAAATCCATTAATCCTTCTGTTGGCTTTTATGAATGGTACTGTTTGGGGGAGGTTGTAGTGTAATTATCTTATTACGCTAATTATACTCTATGCATCTACTATGAAAAATGCATCTCTAGTAGACTTTGAAGTGCTTTGGATTGTAGTGTTCATGACATGTTCTGTTTATTTCTATGATTTAAAAAAAAAATGCATACCGATGAGGGCTCACAAGTGAAAGAAATGGATGTTTGAAAATGGGTTTATTCTGATTTTATTGTTTGCATGTTGGTACATACAGAAACAAAAGCGAAACAAAACTCTTTTCCCGTAATATTTTATTACATACAAGAAGTTGTAGTTCAACAGTTTCTATACCTGGTGGCAGCAGAGGTTTGTGCCAGGTTTTCAGATTTTCACTCATTCAGACACACTCGTAAGAGGAATTCATATTATCATCATCTTGCGTACTATAAAACAAACAGATTGAAAAAAAATTATTAAAATACTGTTATAAAAGGGTAACCTCAGACATTGCATTCTGGAGTCCATGCTGAGTCAGGGAGTAATGCTGTCACCACTACGTCTCTGTTGGATGTCTCAATAATATCAGCTTGAAATGACATTTTATGACATATTATTCCCAGTCATTGTTTGAAATAAGGTGTGGACACTCACCTGTTCAAGAATAAATACTTCTGCAAGATACTCTAATGCAGCAGACAGGAAAGCAAGCCTTTTTTTTGTCTTCAGAATTTCTGACAGATTTTTACCGTACATATTAGGATGTAGAAAATGTTGGAACATTGGAAGTATTGTGAGTAACAGTTTACAAATGATTGACATTTCTGTGTCTGGGAATATAGGGACATTTTGTGCACTCGCATAGATGTCTGCCAAATAGTATGCACTAGGGGGCAGTGTCACATGTACCACAACAGAATGTCCAAAAAAAAAAGAGAGGCAAGTTTTGTATTTGGTTGTAGTAATGAAAAGTAAGAAAAGAAGAATTCAGAACAAATATTTACGCCATAACTGAGGATCATTCGTGGTAGCATTATGTAGAATTCTTCATTGGATGTTTACCCAAGAGTTTTGCTCTTGCTCACTGATTTATTTATTTATTTATTTTTTTTAATGGTTTGCTAACTTTTATGAAAAGTAATTACCCGATTCATCCTGATGCTCTGCTTCTGATCGAAGCTTCTGCACTTTTGATTCACCTTCTACTGCTGTGCATGGAACCTAAATATTTTGGACTTCCTCAAAAACATTTTACAACCATATGTCACTTTTGTAAAACAATTCAACAATTCACGAAAGAAAGTATATTCGACAGTTTTAAGGGTTTTTATATTGTTCACTTTTTGTAACTGTATGAATGGGTGTGTGAGTGTGCTCCAGGTTCCCCGTGACCCTGAGGAAGGAGTAAGCGGTAGAAGATGGAATGGCTGGATGGACTTTTTGTAACTTGGATGCATCTCAAAAATATAGGCTTCAAGCCTGGTAAACGTCTAGTCTTTGTTGGGGAAAAATGGATACAAACGGAAGGCAATCCTAAATGTTCTATTAGAAGTAGCGCATATATAATTCAATATTAAGTGCTTTAGGGTTTTTTTTCCCCTCAGGATTTTTTTTTATATTGATTTCTGTAAAAGGAATTATACTTTAAATTACATTCTTGTGTGCCGTGTTAAAACATGTGGCTGAAATTTGGTACATTCGGCCAATATATGGCTTAAGAGATTTTGGCCAAGTCTGAACCTTGTTTTGCCATACTTTCAAAATCGTTTGGCTCACCACTGACATTGTGGGACATGGTCCAAATGAGAGCACACAGGTGTCCCTGTAGGTCTCTTGTAGTGTGGTTATGGTATATCATAGAAAGTGGGTAATATTTGGTTTAACACTTGGAAAACCTTACGGCCCCAAGGCTGTGGGTTCGATCTTGGGCTTGAGTAGTCTCTGTCTATAGTTTTCCCCATATTCTCCCTTCAAGATCAATTAAATCCATCCATTCATCCATCCATCCACCCATACATGCATACATCCATCCACCCATACATGCATACATACATACATGCATACATACA
>CM022757.1:2492017-2517017 GCA_012411365.1 Ameiurus melas | reverse complement strand
AACGCCATGGAACATGGCTGAAATTCGGTCAGAAATGTCAACGTTAATATCATTCAGGGTCATTTTCAGCCTTGGCTTGTATGTACTTTCTTTTTTTTGGGGTTGTTGTTTTTGCTGTTGTTGTTGTTGTTGTTGTCGAGCAAATCCCTCATAGCGAACTAGTGCCGTTACTGACTAGCTGAGGGATGAGTAAGCCTGAGAAGAAGGGAGGGGGGAAATGAGAGGGGAAATAATTTTAGGATTGAGACTGTGCTAAACATATTTAAAGCCAGCGACTTAGCGTCATGAAAAACGTAAGACGGTCATTTCTAAGCGGAAAAAACGGCGATACAAAACAAGGCGGCGTCGAGGACAGTCCGGAGAGTTGTGAGGTCTTATGTTAAGGTCAGACGAACAGGAACGTGGGAATAATTTCAAAGCCGAACACTGTCCAGAAAGCGTTTCAACTTCCGCATCGTGTCTGCTTTTCATACAGAAATCTTTCTCTCTTCTTTTATGTCGTTTATTTATTTATTTTAGCTACCATCGGTGTCAGGATTAGGGACGCATCGATATGGATTACCGGTGTACAGTGTACAGTATTTGCGCGAAATCAAGGAAACCCTGCGGTGTTCTTCGGGTTTTTCCCGAAATTTTCCACAGGTCCGGGCATGTGTACAACGTCGGCCAAAACCAGAGCCCTGTTCGATTCACGTGCGTCGAACACGAGTACAGCTAAAAGGTCTCGTTTACCGACAGACATCACGTGCGAAACAAGTCGACGTAAGCCTAGTGCACGTCGTCGCGCTAATAAACAGACGACGCAGAAAGACAGCAGTCTGTGCATCGTCGTTGATGATTAATGGCAAAACAAACCACGCCTTAAACTCTGCTCCTCCAAATATTGCTTGATTTCGCGTTTCGTTTCTGCGAGGGACTGCCAAGTACGTCGTCCTTGACGACGGTCACTATCAGCCAGTGACAACGATTCTGATGCAGTGAAAACAATCAAACGTATTTTCCTAACAGCCGTAACAGAGGCGTGTTTCCAAAGTGAGACGAAACGGGCTTTTCTGATCTGCAATCCATCCAAGGTAACAAACGTAGCTAGCTACTACAGTAGCTACTTCAAGTAAAGTCAACTAGCTAATTTATTATAAAAAAAAAAGCTCGTTTCGTAGCCTGGACACACTCGTTTTTGCTTTTCACAGCCAATATGTAAACATAACAAGAGATAAATATGATGTTCCACCGTTCCACCATTAGTTTTTATACTTGTACTCGGTCTGAAGAAACGGTATGAATTCAACGCTAGTCAGGAGTGTATAATTGTGTAGCGATTAAAGTGTGGATTCACGCACACATTCCCACCCCGCAGTTTAAACAGGTCTCCCTATACACTAGTACCGGACTAAATACACTAGTGTAAATTTACACTACTGGATTTTCAGGAAAGTTCTCCTGCCAAACTTCAGAAAAGCATTCAGAGAAGGTCATGTCGTGTCTGATTTAGTTACACAACACACCTGACGACGCACAATTTGTGTGACAAGCTGAAATATGACCAGCAGGTTGATACCTCGGGCGAGACGGTGGTAGCGTTGCTGCTTCACAGCTCCAGGGCACACGGTTCGATCCTGAGCTCGGGTTACTCTCGGTGTGGAGTTCTGCATGGTCTCCGTGTCGGTTTGCTCCAGGATCTCCAATTTCCTGGCTAAATTGCCCCTAGGTGTGAACGTCAGTGTGTATGGGGCTCACAGATGGACTAGCATCCCATCTAAGGTGTAGTCCTGCTTCAAGCCCGGGGGTTCCCGTCACAGGCTCTGGATTCACCGCAACCCTGACCAGGATGGAGGGGTTACTGAAGACGAATGTAGGACTGGTTGCTGTGCGCTGGTCACTTGTGCAGACTTGTGAGAGTTGGTCTGCTTACAGATAAACCAATTTGGAGCAAAATTAGTGAGGAGTAGTAAGTAGTTTATTGCTGTAGAAATGATAACATATCAGCGCGAGGGCCTTAGCTGCTGTTATAGAAAATGAATCAACACCTGTCCAAATAAAATCAAGAATTCAACAGCTCAGTAGTGGAAAGTTTCATATGAATCCAGCATGTGTGCTAATAAAGCACTCTCTGCCTCTCTTTATAAACTATATACTGTATGTGCTGTACTTACTGGTAGCCTAATGAAGATTTAGAAGGAAATGACAAGCACTGTAATATTATACTCTTTCTTCTTTTAGCCTATTTTTTTCTTCCTTCCTCCCTCGGTTCATCCTTCCAGCAGTGATTTGCTTCTCAGAGACCACACTTAAACCACCACAATTTAATTAACTTTAAACTCTGGCTGAAGGCCTAGTGTGGTCGTATCGGCATTATGAAACCGTATTGTGTGTGTTCTACATATAGCTCCTTACATCAGGCACGGGTAGTGATGTTCAAAAAAAAAAAAAAAGCATGGCGCTCTAGGTGAGGAAGATCTGCTCGGCTGTAAATGAATCGAGTCACATTCTTTCAGCCCAGATCATTTAGGATACAAACATAGGCCTTTATTCTAATAGCTTCGGAAACTGAAGGTTTGTACCACAGCACTACTGAATTCTCGAATCTGATTGGTCAGAAGGTGTTGTAATTTTCTGTAAGAGCAGCTCTGACATTAGGGCCAGGTGTAAGGTAAATCACAGGTTTATATGAACGCACTAATGTTCTAATGTGTTATCGTTTCTGTAGTAACTCATTTGCAGGGACATACCATACTAACTAAGATGAATGATAAATGGATATATGGTATCGTTGTTGATATGATGAAGCATGACTTTTATGGAAGGTATCTCCAGTGTCGGCACTTTGTAAAAGGCAAAGGTAAATCAGTAGGTTTTCCGCCATGGGAAAGTCTTCATTACGGATGGACTTCAAGATAAAGTGAGGGAATGACTGTGGCTGCTTTAACGTAAACGATAACAGGAACTGACTTGTTTTTATGGATGTTACATGTAACTCTAAACGGATAACACATAAAACATGTCGTTCTTTAAAAAAAGAAAAAATTTAGGCCCAATCATTGACAAATCACTATGGTGTAAGAAATAAAAAAAAAAAACACTTTGGGACATGTAGTTATTGGAAACGAATAAACTTTGGAGTGGTAAGAGTAATTGCAGTTTGCATTGGGCTGCATCACACCACCCAGTCAGTAATTATTTTCCTATAACAGGACCCATCCGTTACAGAACATATCCAGCGAATGAACTAAAAGCTTGTCATTGTCTCCTGCAGCCTAGGCAATACCTTATGACAGATTTAAAAATCTTAATACACCGCCTAAGACAATCGGCAGCAATATTGTTTTCAGTACATGGTGGACTTCCTAACAGGAAAAAGCTAAAAAAAAAAAAATAAGAGTAACTTTTAAAAACATTGATATAACTGTTATAAGGCCAACATGATATCCATCTATTTTCCGTACCACTTATCCTACACAAGGAACTCGGCACTGGACGGGGTGCCAACCCATTGCAGTGCACAATCACACACCCCAGACAATTTGGAAATGGACTGGGGGAGGAAACCGGAGTACTTGGAGGAAACGCACGCAAATTCCATGCACACAGGGCGGAGGCGGGAAACAAACCCCCAACCTAACCACTACGCCACCATGCCCCCAACCAGAATGGGTTGCAGCTCACCTCAGAACATTTAACTAAAGGGCCGTCGTTTTGTGTGTTTATGAGTCAGTCTTTGGGAGAAAGTGGTATGTCCAGCAAGCAATTCTTCATTTGAGCCATGGTACAGTAGATAGTGTTGCAACATACTACCACTTGGCCCTCGGTCATTACCTTTTGCTTTTCGTTGAGACTTACCTTACCATAGAATCCTCTCATGAGCTGTCAGACTGCCTTCTTATGCCGGTCCTCGGGGAACCATCCATCCATCTTCTACCACTTACTCCTTCTTCAGGGTCGCGGGGGAACCTGGAGCCTATCAAGGCAGGGTACACCCTGGACAGGGTGCCAGTCCATCGCAGGACTGCTGGACACACAATCACATACACTATGGACATGTTAATCAGCCTACCATGCATGTGGTTGGACTGGGGAAGGAAACCGGAGTTCAAGCACCATTTCTTTGGACCCGTGCAAAACCTGCCACTGATTCTTACCATTTGCCAGAAGTCCTTGTCTGTTTTAATATCATGGGAGCATTCTGTCCCAAAGCACTTTGGAATCTTCTGGCCAGTCCACCCCTGCACTTGAGAAGTACTTTGCTGTGCACAGCATGGAGAGGCTGTAGAATGAAGAATAATTGGTAGTGGGATTAAAGAGCATGTAGGTAGATTCAGTAGAATTCAGCGTCTCAGATCCTTTGACTGTAACAAAGCACGTTGGAGACTCCTTGCAAAAATGTAAATAAATAAATAAAGGCACCATATCCACAATTACGTACTTTACGAACATCCACCATGCAAGTCTCTGTGCAATGCCCTTCTATTCTGGTCAATTGTATTTGGGAATTCAACAATGCTGCAGTATATAAACTGTGTAACAAAACAGCTAAGGTTTGTCAGAAAGACCATAACACAATCTCCTATATTTAAACTTTCTATAAATTCCCATCTCTCACTTTTGCACCTTGTGACACTCACCACTTCTATATCTAACCCATATTGTTCAACGACTGCTACCTGTCTTGCACAAAGCAGAATCAGGCCAGGTTCTGAGAGTCCTTCCCCCGACTACAGTTTCACAGTCACTCTCCATACCGTTTAATTAAAGCTATAATCCGGCTTTGCACTTAACTCTTCACAAAGCAAAAGTATCCTGATAAACCATATGTCATACGCAGACACGTGACCATCACAACCATATGAGGGTTTTCCCCAAACTGCTGCCACAGAGTTGGAAACACAGAAATGTTTTTGTATGCTGTAAGCGTGATAAATTCCAGGCACTAATAGGCCCAAACCTGTTCCGACATGACATTGCATCTGTGCACAAATTGAGGTCCATGAAGACCTGGTTTGGAAGAACTCGAGTAGCCTGCACAGAACCCTGACTTCAACCCTATGGAACACCTTTGGGATGAACTGGAACACCAGCTTCACACCAAACCTTCATGATGGACATCAGTACCTGACCTCTCGTGTCAGAATGGCCAAAAAAAAAAAATCCCCACAGCCACTTTCCAAAATATATTGAAAAGCCTTCCCCAGAAGAGGACTATCTCAATATTACAGCCCATAGTTTTGGAATAGGATGTTCATTGGTCAGGTATTCACATACTTTTGGCCATCTGGCGTAAATCAAGATCTAAGCTCAGCGCTCTGACTGAAATGTTCTTCATAACACTATTCACAGTGCTACAGAACACAGAATAGCTCTAGTAACTTTCCCATCCTTCAAAACTATACTGCTATCCTGGTCCTTCTGGGCTTTATTAATAGATTGGAACCCAAACTCGTGTTCCCTGCGGAGAAGAACAATCAATCTTTCATTCTATTTTTTGCCAAAATATCAACAAACGCATAAGTGGCTCCTTCAAAACTGTTTTTCACATCTGGCACGTACCCTGCGAGGAACGTTTGAAAGATACGTCATGGGAATCGGAGAAGGTTTTATGATTGCCACAGTCGCGAAAACCTTTTGCTGAACTGTGCAAGACCAAGCCCGTACCTTCAGGGTTACAAGGTTACTTGCTGGCTCGGGCAGGTCAGCGGCGTGTAAATGAGATTTCGTTGCGTGTTTACTGACAGGCTCGGGTAAAGTCTGGGATTTGGTGGTTGCAGTGCAGAAAAATAATCCGTTTATAAGGGGTTGTGTGATGAGTTACGGCTAGCACTCGCTGATTTTCCAATAACAGCACATCTGGATGTGATTTATTCTTCATATACCGCAGCAGTTCGTCAACAATTCCAAATTTTATTGATCAAAGGCCGACACTTATATACGACAGTGCACTTTTAACCATTTATAGTTACATTTTACATTGTCATGTACATTACAGAAGCTATAAACAGTCGTTCCCTCACCAGCCTCTCGTTAATTTCTCTTTCTTGAATTCAGTAATACAAGATAGACAGCTCAGCCCCCCCCAGGCAGGATGTTTGTTCTGTGATATACTTACAGTGTGGATGATTTATATGATGTCTATGTTTACTTTATGGTTTAATTGATGTACTATATTAGTATAAGACAATGTCGCACCACTGAGGTTTGTGCTTCAGGAAAATGAAACGATCCAAAAAATGAGGCAGGAGGAGGCGGGACTTACGGTGGCAGCTTTACAGTGAAAGGCCAGAACGACGCTGTGCTTTTCTACACAATGTGTGTTTGGCAGAATGAAATAAAAACTGACATGATTTCAGTATAATGGCAAAAAAAAAAGCCTCAGTACACACACACACACACACACACACACTCCACTTGCTCAGTCCCATTGTGACACGGGCGAGTGACGTCATACTGAAGGGTTTTTCTCAGATGCGACTGTGATGTTTTTCCACATAATATAACACTTCACTCGAACAATAACAGAACACCGGTCTATTCTAGTCCACTCTCCGTTATTCTCTCTTGTGTTTTACTGTATTCTGTTCTTATTGAAATACTCTCTTCAGTTTGAAACGTTCTAGTTTGTTCTGTTCTAATTTCTTTCTTTTGTGTGTATTCCACTCTATTCTGTTCTATTCCATCCTATTCTCTTCTCTTTTTTCTCCTCTACTCTTTTACGTTGCTTTCTATTTGATTTGATTCTGTTTGGTTCTATTTTGTCCTATATGTTGTGTTCTATTCTGTTCTGTTCTATAGTATTCTATTCCACTGGGTTCTGTTCTGTTCTATAAAAGACTCTTCTCGTCCCTTCTGGTCTGTTCAGTTCTGCTTTATAATATTCCATTGTTTTTCTTCTCTATTCTTTTCTTTTCTATTGTATTATGGTTTTTTTGGTGCTCTGTTCGATTTAATATTTCTTTTTCTTTCTATTCTGTTTTCCTTTGGTCTGGCCTAATCTTTTCTCGTATTCTGTAATGTTCTACTCTTCACATTTTATTCTATAGTGTTCTGTTGTTTTGTGCTCTATTCTATTCTGTAATATTCTAGATTATTCTGCTATTTTCAATTCGATGGGATCCTTTCCTGCCTTGTTCTGTTGTGTTCTTTTCTATTCTAGTCTACCACATTACCCTGCACTGAGCACACTCAGTGAGAGACACAGAGACAGAGAGAGACAGATACAGAAAGCGAGAGAGACAGAGAGGGAATTTGGGGCTTGTGGGGAGATGATCATGAAGGGGGGGAGGGGGGGCGGTGATGAGGGGTCAGTGTTGTCGCTGCGTGGAAATGGGAGGGGACTGCAGTATTCTGCATGGTTGCAACACCACCTTCATCCTGCTGGTGGCGCCTCTGGAGGACAAAATCGAGAGGAAGGTAGAGGACATGAGCAGGGGGAGGGAGATGCAGAAAGAGTGTGAGTTTGAGCCTGAGGCACTCTTTACAGCACAGCGGTGGAACACACTGCTGCAGGCGGACAAAAAAAAAATCACCCAGCATCCTCCATCAGTTTTTACCTCCTTCCCTGCGTTGCTCTATTTGTCGTCCTCCCTCTGTCCTTCCCTCTATTCCACTGCCCTTTATCTCTCTTTCTCTTTCCCATCTCCCTCTCTTTTTCTTCCCTTTCATCCCTGCCTCCTACTCCACACCTTACTCCTTCTTTTTTTTTTACCGTTCTGTCCATAAAATTCCTCTTTGTCTGGTTTCTATTCCATATTGAATTCCCTCGTTTCTGTTTTCTGTCTCTCCATCCGTTTCTCTATCCCTCTAACCATCCTGCGTCCTCCTCTCTCTACACCTCCATTTCTTTATCTCTATCTCTTTCTAGCTATCTTTTCTTCTTTGCCTCTTTCTGTCTTCCTCTATACCTCTTTCTTCATTCCTCCACCTGTTATCCCCTTTTCTTTTCTTCTTCCTCTTCCTCCTTTTATCTCTGTTGCTCTCTTTTCCTTCCTATCTCTGTCCGTATCTCTCCTCTCACTCATACGCATCTGTCTTTCCGTCTCTCTATACACTTCCCTCTCTCATTCTATACCTCTTTTTACACCTGGCTCACTATACCTCCGCTCTTTACGACTCTCTGTGTATGTGCCTCTCTTACTCTCTCTCTCTCTCTTCCTCCCTTTACACCACTCCATTTCTCCCTCACCCCGTTCTCATTCTCGCTCTCTATTTCTACACAGCTTCCACACACACATCTCTCGCTCCTTCCTTCTCTCTCACTCTCGGTGTGATCGCGCCCCTTATTTACGCTCTCTGTTTTTATTTTCTGTTTGATATTCTCTCGCTCCCTCGTCCTTCACACTGTACATGTAAATTCTTGCCTTTGCTCTTCTTCACTCCTCCTCCACCTCCTCCTCTCACGTCATCTCTCTGCGCTATTCTCCCTTTTCCTCTCCTCCCTCCATCCTGCTCCCCTTTAATCCCCCCTTCTCTTGTCTTTTTACTTTTTATGGAAGAGGTTTTGCATTTTTTTTACATTATTCACTCTCTCTTTTTTCTCTTTCTCTCTCCTCATTCTTTTTTTCTCCCCCACTTAGCTGCAGTGTTTGGGAATGTATATTCGGCCCAGATCTCTCGCTGCCTTTCTCTTTGTCTTTTTTCTAGTGTTTGCCTCTCGTTTTACACACAAACACACACACACACACACAAACACACACACTGTAATGCAGCGGTAGAGGACACGGTGAATGTCATCTGTGCTGTAAATACTCAGTAATTAAACTCCTTTCTCCATCTCTCCATTCATTCTCTCATCTACACATTCTCCTCGTGTCCTTTACTATTTTTTCCTTTTTCATTCTTCTCCAACTTCTTCGCACAACCACCTCTCCCCCCACCACATACACCCCAGTGGTCTGTTTAGTCATCTATCCAGTTCAATCAATCATAAAGGTGTAGAGTCAGAGACTAAAGCTCATCTTTGTACATTGTACGTGTACATTGTGTTAATCTTCTTCTACCCTTCAAGCAGTGGTTTGTCTTTCCCCCTCCCAGTCGTTCCCCTGCCAAATCTTTCCCTTGCTCGGTCTTTCCCTCTCCCAGTCTTTCCCTTTCCCAAACTTCCCCTGCCCAATATTTCACCTGCTCAATATTTCCCTCACCCAGTCTTTCCCTCTCCCAAATTTCCCCTGCCCAATCTTTCCCCCTCCCAGTCTTTCACCCGCCCAATATTTCCCTTGCCCAATCTTTCCCTCTCCCAGTCTTTCCCCGCCCAATATTTCCCCTGCCCCATCTTTTCCCCTCCCAATATTTCCCCTGCCCAATATTTCCCTCTCCCAAACTTCTCCTGCCCGATATTTCCCCTGCCCAATCTTTCCCTCTCCCAGTCTTTCCCCCACCCAATATTTCCCCTGCCCCATCTTCCCCCGCCCAATATTTCACCTGCCCAATCTTCCGCCCTCCCAATATTTCCCCTGCCCAATCTTTAGCCTGCCCAGTCTTTCCCTCGCCCAGTCTTTCCCTTTCCCAAACTTCCCCTGCCCAATATGTCAACTGCCTAACCTTTCCCTCGCCCAGTCTTTCCCCCTCCCAATATTTTCCCTGCCCAATCTTTCCCCCTCCCAGTCTTTCCTCTGCCCAATCTTTCCCTCGCCCAATCTTTTCCTCGTGCAAACTTCCCTGCTCAATATTTCCTTGCCCAATATTTCCCCTGCCCAATCTTTCCCACGCCCAATCTTTCCCTCTCCCAATTTTTCCCCTGCCCAGTCTTTCCCTCTCCCAAACTTTTCCCTGCCCAATATTTCCCCCTCCCAGTTTTTTCCCCATTGAATATTTACCTCTCCCAATTTTCCCCCCACCCAGTTTTCCCCCTACCAAATCTTTCCCTCTCCCAGTCTTTCCCTCGCTCAATCTTTCCTTCACCCAATATATGGAATCTCTATGGTTCAGTTCACTACAGACACACTGTTTACCTTACACTTTGCTTTAATTCCGATTATTTGCTATAACGATATCTTGGCATCCTCTGAGTATTTTTAAACTAGCCACCGAGGCCACACCATTAACTGTTCTGTCCGCTGCTCCTCCCAACACTGAAACTGTTCCTAAACCTATGGTGCGTTCAAGTGATGTCATAAAGATCAGTTTATATGAGTTGAATACACACGAATGCCACCACAAAGTCATAATTACGAGTGGGAAACTCGTATTTTCTCTGAGCTCACAGTTTCCGAGTCGGGGGCGTGTCAGTAAGAAAACATGGTGGAATTGATGGATACATCATATGTAGTTGACGGTAAATTAGTTGAAATTGAATGTTTACAATAAAACAAGCTAACTGCCTGGACAAAATACAATTGCGTTGTACAGTTACGATTTAATATCTAACGAAAGTTTACAGCGGCTTCATAAATTGATTAAAAGGATAAATAAGCTAAATACACTGGATGCGCATTCTTTGTTCTTCATTTTTGAGAAGTAGAGTTTAAGAACCTTGCTGTATTTTTTTTTGTAGTTAATCTTGCTTTGACCAAAGTGGCTTGAACGCACCTGACGTCGTAATTATGACTTCCCAACTCGTAAACTCTCCCCAGGAGGAACCCACGGCAGTCGTTTTTTTTGTTGGACGATATATTGTCTCAGAAATAATTGCGATAAATGATATTATTGTCATTTTAAGACCATTTTATGACACTGATATAACGATACTATAACAGCGTAATAATACAAATACACCCTTTCAAAGAGCAAAGAACTTTTAATCCTTAAGAATATCCAGACGTTTGTGATTGGAACATCAAAAAATAGTTTTTTTTATAATAATTTTACTTTGCATTTAGTCAGTATTTTGTTATGTCATATTTATTCTATGTGGGGTACTGAGCACGCTGCCCCATAATTACACACCATCTATAAAGGCAAGCAACTCAATGGAACATCTGTCAATTAGCTATATTTCGAAATTGAAAGAGTTGTTAATGAGGACTTACATTTGATATAAATAATGAGGCTCTTATCTGCTACACCTGGCTCTATGGATAGGCCACCATTGGCATCATTATTTGATAGAATAACATCTTTAAAAAAAAAAAAAAACGTTGCAGAACACGTTGGCATATAAGATACACCCATTTTCCATTTCTGTTCATGTTGTACTGCCTGTCTGTGGTCCTGACACTCAGCTGTCTTGTCTCAAACACACCCTCCACCCAGATAAAATAGAATAAAACCATAATAACAATACAGCTATCACTTCAACAGACGATACTTCCCTTCTGCGAGATGTAGGAATTTTAGCTGGAGTATCCCTTGATTCCCTCCCATTCTGCTTGTCCTGCTTCAATAAACCTCGGCATCATGGACTTTTGTTTTGAGTCTGTGATGTTCAGACTTCGATTTGGGTGTCAGGAAACTACTCACGCTAGTATCTAGAGCGTTAAAAGCTATTAAACGCGTACAGGATAGGTTCTGTATAGAACCCTACGATAGACGAGTTTCCCTTCTGGAAAGGTTTCATGTCGAAACTTTTTTGGAAAGTTAGTCCCATTAACTACTTTTGATTAAGACTGTATTGTAGTTATACTAGTCATGTATCCTAGTTATACTTGTCATATACTAGCTCTTACTAGAGCTGTTTCCAGTCTCTGAGGTCACCAACCGTGTTCCTGGAGACTTTAGCTCCAAGCATAATCGCGTCCACCTAATCGCGTCTATCTAATCAATGCCTTAAGAAGTTCTTGATTCGTTAAAACAGGTGTGTTGGAGATGAAACTCGCAGGAAGGTAGATCTCAAGGAAGTTCTACTGGCTTCATGCCAGTAGTAATTTGCAATTTGATTGGACAATGCGTGCTTTAGTTTGTCCTCTAAATCAGGGGTCCCAACCCCCTGGATGCGGACCGGTACCGGTCCGTGGGTCATTTGGTACCGGGCCGCACAGAGAGAATAAATAACTTGAACGATGTCTGAACGATGTATTATTTCGAAAAATGACCGGATTCTCTCAGTTACATTCGTCTATGACTCACGTCAAGATGCATGTCAACACGCTTGTCTCGGTCACGTGATGGATTACTGCTAAAAATAAACCCACAAGCTAGCAGAATGAGTAAAAAACAAACGTCTCTGGGAAGTTCGTTTGTGAAGGGGAAAATGCGTGTTTTTAATGTTTTTATGCCAGTCGTATCATTTTATTTTGTTGTATTTATCTGCCACACCTTAAAGGCCAGTCCGTGAAAATATTGTTTGATTTTAAACCGGTCCACGGCGCAAAAAAGGTTGGGGACCGCTGCTCTAAACGGATATATGATAGAGTAAATAATCCACCCTGTTCATGACGGTTTTTCACATGCACCTTCTCAATCACTGATGTTCGCGTGCTGAAGATCAGACCGAACAATATCCGATAGTCTTCATGAATCAATAATCTGGGCTGGAAAGAAATCAGCCCCAGCCTCGCTTCTTTTGTGTAGTACTCTCACGAGCATTTGTTGGTTTCCGCAAAAGTCCAAATGATTTGAATTATTATCGTCAACAGCAAATAACCGGACGCGGACGCCGAAGTCGAAACCTTATATTGACGTCTTGTTATCTTTGTAAGGCAGGATGGGCTTATCCTTGCTAGCAGTCATGCCCACGAAAACAAGTCATGCCGGACAGAAGCGTCCTACCTCGCGTTCGGCCGTCTCGATCCGTCGCTCGAGTTCGCAAACTTTTGCCGAGGACCCAGAGATGGAAAAGGAAGTCTGAATGAATGGAATGGAAACCAACTAGAATAGATGAAGACAAGGACAGGATGGGAAAGGATGGGAAGCGGGAAAGACGAGTGTTGAGGTGGACATGAGCAAACGGATGCAAGAGTGAGAGAGAAGTGGAGAAGGAAAAGTGAAGCATGTGGGAAAGGATCCTGACTGCGGAACCTGAGAGAGAGAGAGAGAGAGAGAGAGAGAGATAGTTAACATATTAGTTAGGAATCACAGGGGTAACACAGACGGCACTGCAGTGGCAGAGAGAGAGAGAGAGAGAGAGAAGAGAACAGAGGACAAAATGAGAAAGCAACTCCAGCTTTTACTGCAGCAGAACTCATTCACCCCCCAACCCACCACACCTCCTGCTAGTGACGTTAAGGCTGGAACGCTATACTGCTGAACACATCTCTCTCTCTCTCTCTCTCTCTCTCTCTCTCTCTCTCTCTCTCTGCTCACTTTACTGAATGACATTGTAATTCCGAACAACACTCAGTACCTACAGTACTCTCCAGCCGAATCCTTGAATTAACAGCTATAGTGCAGATGTCCACCGAAAGCCAATGGATTGACAAACCACAGCACTTTTAAATGCTCGATTCTGATTGGTCAGAAGGCGTCGATTCGTTTTCTCTGACAGTAGTTCCTGCTGCAAGTCTAATCATTAATGTGTTGGTTGTAAATGTTCATCATTTATATAGCAACGGTGAGAGTCAACTCGGAGCGACGTTCATTCCGAGCAGAACGCTTACAGACGACGTTGAGTAAACCAAGAGTAAGCCGTGAGAGTAACGTGGGAAAGCGTAAGGCATTTAAAAGCAGGAAGTAGGCAGAGCTAGAAAACGAGGGATTGGGTGGGGAAATGGGAAACATGACAAGAATGCCTGGTAAGACTTCGCGAAGACACGAAGACGCACTCGGGTATAACCTAGACAAAGTAATTGAGGGCGGAACAGAGGACAGGTGAGTGTAATCGGGATATACGCCGACCACAGGGTTAGGGGGCGGAGACAAGACTCGAAACAAAAAAACGCATATGTTCAGACAATCACATGACGCAAACAATACCGCGTGACATGAACACGCTGAAAGATGAAATCTGACAGCTATGGTGAAGTTTACTCCAAGGAGATGTTTATTTAACATTACTGGAAGGAGTCTCCACTGTCAGTGGTAGCTCAGCGGTTGAGACGTTGGTCTACTGATTGGAAGGTCGTGAGTTCAAATCCCATCGCTGCCAAGCTGCCACTGGGCCCTTGGACAAGGCCCTTAACCCTCAACTGCTCAGCTGTATAAATGAGATAAATGTACTGTAAGTCTGCCAAATGCCATACATGTATGAGTAGCATGACCTTTGACCCCTGTTTCGCCTGTATTGTTCTGGTGTTACAGGCCAGCATTGTGCAGTATAGTAGGTGTTCTTTGCTGCATGTCGTCTCCTGTATTTTCAGCGGAGGACTTCGAGTGACATCACGGTAGTGACGCTGATCATTTTGGCGATCCCATCGTGTCATGTCATAGCCCCGCTACAGCGCTTCAGGACTTCATTCTGTTTCGGTTATCAAGCCTTTGATGTCACTGCAGATTTATGCCAATGTTACGATAGCAGAGTTAGAACAAACATGCAAAGCAACAAGTGAATTGTGTGTGTGTGTGTGTGTGTGTGTGTGTGTGTGTGTGTGTGTTTGTGTGTGTGTGTGTGAGAGAGAGAGAGAGAGAGAGAGAGAGAGAGAGAGAGAGAGAGAGAGAGAGAGAAAAAAGAGAGATCCAGTTGGGCACAAGACATCACCAGAGCTGTTCATTTAACACAGGGGATCTTGCTGTGCTTCATGGGATCAGTGTGATACTCATCACACACACACACACATCTGTGTATTCTGGCATCTAGACAGCCAGCTAGACAGACAGACAGACAGACAGACAGACAGATAGATAGATAGATAGATAGATAGATAGATAGATAGATAGATAGATAGATAGATAGATAGATAGATAGATAGATAGATAGATAGATAGATAGACAACAAACAACATACACTCCTAGAACATTTTGAATCTAGAACCCTTAAGTGTTCTTCAGTTTGTCCTTACAGGTTCTATGGTGAACCCCACAGCAAAAGGACAAAAAGAAAGAAACAGACCGAGAGAGACGATGGAGATATGTACAGAAGATACAGAGAGTGACAGACCGATGGAGAGACATATAGACAGACAGAAGAGTAGACAGACAGTTGGAAAGATCTACAGACCGACGGAAAGAAATAGCTACAGACAGACAGAATTATCTGCAGACAGAGACGGATATACAGACAGTTAGACAGACAGACAGTTGGAATGATCTGCAGATAGACATAGACATATAGACATAAACAGATACACAGACAGATAGACAGACAGACATATAGAATAAAAGTTCCCCATTATATACTAAACATGCCCCCTCCTCTCTCTCTCTCTCTCTCTCTCTCTCTTATGCACATGTCTCTCGCCCTCCGCAGACCCCTCCTTCTCCTCCCGGTTTTCTCACCTCCTCCCACCCACAACCCCCCTCCTCTCTATGCTCAGCTCGGTGTGCGTGTCGTCGTTCCGAGGGCGCAAGGCGGGCAACCAGTCGTCCAACAAGGCATGCGGGAGCGCCGACATGCCGTGCCCGGCGGACAGCGAGCGCATCGTGATCAACTGCGGCGGCGTGCGCCACGAGACTTACCGCAGCACGCTGCGCACGCTGCCCGGCACGCGCCTCGCGTGGCTCACCGAGCCCGACGCGCCCAACAACTTCGACTACGATGCGGCGGCCGACGAGTTCTTCTTCGACCGGCACCCAGCCGTGTTCGCCTTCGTGCTCAACTACTACCGCACCGGTAAGCTGCACTGTCCGGGCGACGTGTGCGGCCCGCTCTTCGAGGAGGAGCTCGCCTTCTGGGGCATCGACGAGACGGATGTGGAGGCGTGCTGCTGGATGAACTACCGGCAGCACCGCGACGCCGAGGAAGCGCTCGACAGCTTCGAGACACCCGAACCGGACCCCCCGGACGATGACGCCGCGCTCGCCGGAGGAGCGGACGGAGACCTGCGGCGTCTCTGCTTGCACGAGGACGGGCGCAAAGTGGGATGGTGGCGCGTGTGGCAACCCAGAATCTGGGCGCTTTTCGAAGACCCTTATTCATCCAAATACGCACGGGTGAGTATTTTACATCTCTTCTTATACAGAAATATCAAGCACTACTGTTTTGTCCAGTGTTTGAGCAGCGCGCGCTCGGTGACTGCACATCACCATTTTCCATCTGAAAACTGCACGTGAACTACTGTATATTGCTGTAAATATATAATCATTCATGCACGTGCGTCTACAGTACTGCGCCTTTTTTTTTTTTTTGTTTTGTTTTGAAAGTAATATTTGTATAGTTTTCTAAAATGCACAGGTGATGTATAGGTTACAGGTGTAGATGCGCGTGCCCAAGTTTACTGACAAACGGGACGTCTTAATTAACATCGTTAATTACTAATCAATTACTCATCTGGCTAACCAGGTGTTTAGTTTCGGATGTTGTTTCCCCCCCTCTGGTGGATAGGATTAGCAATAACTATGAGAAAGAAATCTGATCCCTTTCTTTTGATAAACAATACAACTCAAATCGCCATAGCGACGTGCGCAGGACGTTCACCGTGTTGTCCTCGTGCGCTCTGCGTTAGCGTGCACGCTCTCCACCGTAAAATATTGTCAACTTGGAGCACTTCAACGCACCAGATGATGGTATTGTGCGTGTGCGGAACCCGACTCTGAATGCGAGTAACTTTCCCCACGGGCGCAGATAAATCCGGCTGCGCAAACCCGAGCACTGAATGCGCTGTACGAGCTTCATTTTATTTCCAGCTGTCAACCCGTATCGACTTTCCCTCCACACTTCGCCTTGAGAGAGTCTTCTTCGGCATCTCTACGGCAGTTCCGTTCCGTTACCAGCCGAGGTGAAGTCCGCGAGGCGATCCCCCAAGACCCAGAAGGATCGAGGCGACAAAACCTCAGAAGGACGCCGTCACCGACGACTAACAGTTCCGATGATAAACACATCCGAAGAACGTTTTTATGCGCACGTTTTGTTTTTTTTCCCCCCGTGAACAAAACGCGAGTCGCTTGTCGGTTTTGAATCGGCAGAAAGAATTCGACGCGGACATCGCGAACCCAGGTGGAATTTTTTTTTTCCCCCCAGGGGTCCGGTGCTGATATACCGATGACTTCGTGGAATGCTTCAAAATATCCCTTAAACCGTTCGACGCTCGTAAAACCTACTAACATTTCTTCAGCCTAAGCTAGGGCTGATCAAATTCTCGTAAAGCAAGCCGAGTCATAATTCACTCGAACTTCTAGACTCGTTCACGTCACACCGACTTATTAGTGTCCAGCGCCGTCATTTTTTGAATCTATTTTCATTTTTTCGGTTTAAGCCGACAGGATGGCGACGGTAACGCGAATAACCGCTGGTTACGACCGCGGCGAGCAGAACGGCGTCTCGGAATGCACATCACATCACACCTTGTGGTGGAAGCGCTACAACAGCCGATCAGGTTCCACTCCGGACAGCAAAAAACACTAGCCCGGGGCTACAGTCGTCCCGTCCCGGGCTCACCCAAACTACGCAGCTGGAGATTGGGGGGGGGGGCAGAAAACGTTGGCAGGTCTCATTCCAATCCAAGCACCGTAACGCTCCCGATACATATTTTTACCATCGTGTTCTGGTGCTTGGACCCCTGCAGTCAAAAACTGGACCAACATTGATCGGTCTGTTTCCAGTCTTCAGCTGCTGGGATCCGAGCACCTTCGTGTTCAAAGGAAATGAGAAGCGCCATATTGTCAATCGTTGATCTGATGAGCGAAATAATTCACGTGATTGGATACAGTGCATGCAACAACAATTGGTAGGATATATTTTGTTGTTGTTGTTGTTGTTGTTGTTGATGGAGAATCAGAGTGGCTCGCTCTTGACCCAGCCAGGTCTCTAGAACATTCTGAGCCTTAAGTTTTAAATCCAAACCCCAGTACAATTCTGCCTGTTTTGTCAATCAGAACCTTGGTCTCAGTATCGACGCATTAAACAAACACAAAAACAAACCCTGATGAGTGAGTCCCTAGTCGGAATCTGCTCCGGAGGAAACGCGTCTCGACCGTGGTAACGTCATTCACAGGTCAATACTCGCTCCTGCAGCTTTCCGTGCTGTAGAGCAGAACACAAAGACACCTGCGGTTACACGAGTGTGATCTGTCTTCTGTGTGTGTGTGTGTGTGTGGGTGGGTGGGTGTGGGAGCACATGCAGCGCTGTAACCTAGTTAAAGCGTGTCCGGGTGATCCACGACCTAGTGAAAAACACGAGACGTGGAAGAAAGGAAGAACGAGAAGGAGAGAGAGGTGAAGGCTGAGAGAGACGGGAGGAAGATCGGCTCGGCGGCGTGATTTAAAGCCGGACGGCCGGTTAATCAGACGCCGACCTTCTCTCTCTCGCTTTCGCTCTCTTCCCACGCACGCACCGATTTTCACTGCAGTGAAGAACGAGCGAGCCCGAGTGAGAGCTCCAGATCAGGACGGAGTGAGACCGAAAGAGGACAGGAGGAAGATGACGAGCATCACGTCCGGCTAAAGACACGAGCAATCCGATCCTCCTTCCAGCAGTGTTTATCGGTTATTGATGATGCGCTGTATGTCTTTCAGCGGCATTCAGAGCGCTTTCTCTCTCTCTCACTCTCACTCTCTCTCACACACACACACACACACACACACACAAATCGATATTTACAATGCACTAGACTTTGCTGTAAATAAGAGCGAGAAGCGAGTGAAATCTGGTATGGATGTGTGTGTGGAAAGTCAGATACCACACAGATACCTTCTCCCATTACACCGACAGAATCGTTGGTCCTCACGAGATACGCACGCCCGAAACACTTACAGAAAAACCTTCCGTCCAATCGGGTTCGAGACGACGGGGACGTCTTATAAACAGGCATTTTTAGTGTATATTCCTCGCGCCGTAAGTAGAGTGGAAGAGAATATTTCTCCAAGAGTCGTGACCTGAGAAGGTTCCTTCCCGCATGGAGGAATGGATGACCGATTGGTCGATCCTTTCCTACGACAGGAAGTTATACAAATGGTTTTGTTTTTTTCGTGCCGGGTACAAACGGCTCGAATCAGTGTTTAACCTGCTGTTGTGTTGGTCTCTTTCTCTCTCTCTCTCTCTCTCTCACACACACTGTGTTTACACACATTGTGTACTCGACACTCTAGGAAGCGTGTAAAACACGCGCCTCGCGTTTGACCGTCGTCGTGCGTTTGCACCTCTGAGCGAAGGTCGTGTCCTCCGCGTTCGGGCTTTGCTGATTAGCAGCTCCGGGGCGGATTGAAATGCGCCTCGGCGGTTAGTTTTTGGCCCGAACATTGCTTCCATCAACAGTTCTCATTTCAACGCGCCGTCGACGGACTTCCTGGACTTTATATATAGCAGCCGTATTAACCACACTGCTTTGGGCAGGGTTTTGTGTGACATTTTGTCAAGGACGTTTCGCCGTCCCCAGACAGCGATACGAAAAAGAAGCACACACACATGCACACAACACACCGGTATCTTCATATCGAGGACGCGATAGATGACCAGTTCCAGATAGATGACGAGCAGTTCCGTAATACAAGGTGTGATCAGTTCATTTGGAAATGGTCAAAAGCTGACCCGGGGATCAGCCGAGCTTTTATTATACCCTCTGGCTCGGTTCTAGGAAGAAAACAGAGGCGAGACCAGTTCATTAGGGATCAGTCATGCTCCATTATACATTTTGTTTTGTATTTTTTCATTAGGAAAGGAGAACCAATCAACAATCACCAGTCGTGCTTCAGTAGAAAAAGAAGTAAGAGCTGATCCGAGGTCAGCCGTGCTTCCGTATACAACGGGGCAGTGGGAGCTCGGTGGTTAAGACGCTGGATTACTGATCAGAAGGTCGTAAGTCGAAATCCCAGCTTTGAAACACGTGATCAGTTCATTAGTTAATCAGATCAACCGTGCTTTACCGTACACGGTGCCTTGTTCCGAGGATGGAAGAACAGCTGACCCGAGAACAGTTTTGTGACACCAGGCGAGGTCAGCAGAAGAGCTGACCGCATATCAGTCTTGTAACGCAAGGTGAGATCGGTTCATTGGGAAAAAGGTACGGAGCGGATCGGAGATCAGTCGTGCTCTGGTTGTATCCTGCACTTTCATTCTGTGCAGAACGAAGAGCTGACCGGAGATCAGTTTTCTCACGTTGATCAGGTGTTGATGAGAACCGGACCAGAGATTCGACCGTGCTGCGTTCGTTATCCACCGTACCTTCAGTCTAGGAACAAAAGAAGAGCTGACCTGAGATCAGGAACACATCGTCATCTGCCGTGCCTTCAGTTTTTGAAGAGCAACAGAAATAAACCGTAACGACGCCACGCTCAGTTTTTCGTTACTAAAGCTCGCTGTCTCAGGCAGCTTTTCAACCGAGAGGAAAACTTGGCAGATGCGAATGGGACGTCTATCAGTCTCATTACTTTGTCATTAGCGAGTTCGTTTGAACCACAAACGACTTCTGGCAGTCTGCGGGCACGAATATGACCGCTGGCTACGAGACAGGCTTGCGTTCGTCAATGTTTGCTCGCCGATTTGTTGAACCGTGCACGGAAATCTGGTGTAGTGAAAAGAACGTGGAAATGCCCTCAGAATAACATCTGATTCCAGATCAGTGCCTTGTCTTTATTACACACAAATCAAATTGACCAAAATAATAATGTAATGTACAGAAAATACAATAAAACACACACACACACACACACACACACACACACACACATAGACAACAAGCCTATTGTCCAACACCTGTTCATCCTGCGGAATACTAATGTGATACTTCTTGTGATTTGCATCATGTAGTTGTGTGTGTGTGTGTGTGTGTGTGTGTGTGCTTTCAGAGTCCTGATTTCTAATCCAGATTGCAGTTCAGCTCTAATTCTGCTCAACCTGCTGAGATTATTTTTGGGCCAGTTTTTAGCCTCGAGGCCACACACACACACACACACACACACATATGCGCGCACACAAACAGTCATGGCCAATCACGTCATAGCCTGTCCGTTCTGTTCAGAAAGATATCTGGTCATAACACAGCATGCCTGTTCTCTTCAAAGCCATAGCCAATCAATCTATTTACTGTCTTCAGGGACCCGGCCTATGAGAGCGCAGCATGTGTCGGAGGGGGTGTGGCCAAACATTGCGCATTTCAAGCACCGAGCTCTGCAGCTGCAGCTTGTATGGGAGAGAGCACTGTCCTTTATGACGCCATCGTGTGAGGTCACTGCCCATAGAGAGAGGGGGAGAAAGGGGGGGGTAAAAGGGAGAAAGAAAGGGGAGAGAGAGGGAGAGGGGTCAGGGAGAGAGGGGGGTGATGGGGAGAGAGAGAGAGAGAGAAAGGGTGGAGGGAGAGAGAGAATGAGAGGGGGAGAGAGGGAGAGAAGAAAGAGAAGGTTAGGGAGGGAGAGTGGGGTACAGAGAAAGAGAGGGAGAGAAAGAGAGGGGAGGGGGGGAAGAGGGGGGAGAATGAGGTAAAGAGAGAGAAAGAACGGGGGAGAGAGACAAAGAGAGGGGGAGAGCGGAGTGGAGGAGAGGGAGAGAGAGAGGAAAGAGAGGAGAGAGAGAGAAAGAGGGGGAGTTGAGAGAGAGAGCGGGGAGAGAGAGAGGGGAGTAAGGGAGAGAGAATGGAGAGGGGGGGAGAGAGAAAGAGGGTGGGAGAGAGAGGGGAGTGGAGAGAGGGGGAGAGAGGGGGAGTGGAAGAGAGAGAAATGTGGGGGAGGGAGAGGGGGAGAGAAAGAGAGGGGTAGGGAGAGGTGGGGTACAGAGAATGAGGGAGAGAGAGGGGGAGAGAGAGAGGGGTGAGAGAAAGAGGGAGAGAGAGAGAGAGAAGAGTGGAGAGGGGGAGAGGGGGAGTGGGAGAGAGAGGGAGAGGGGGTAGAGAGGGGTGGAGAGAGGGGGGGAGTGAAGAGAGAGGAGTGGGGAGAGAGGAGAGAGGGGGAGTGGGAGGGAGAGGGGGGAGAGAGAGAGGAGGGGGGAGGGAGAGAGAGAGAGAGGAGAGGGGAGAGAGAAAGAGAGGGTAGGGAGAGAGTGGGGTACAGAGAAACAGAGGGGAGAGAGAGGGGGGAGGGAGAGAGAGAGAGAGAGAAGAGTGGGTTAGAGAGGGAGAGGGCGGAGTGGGAGAGAGGGGGAGTGGGAGAGAGGAGGAGGGGTAGAGAGGGGTGAGAGAGAGAGGGGGTGGGAGAGAGAGAGAATGAGAGGGAGAGGGGGAGAGAAAGAGAGGGTAGGGAGAGAGTGGGGTACAGAGAAAGAGGGGGGAGAGAGGGGAGAAAGATAGAGAGAGGAGATAGAGAGAGGGAGAGGGGGAGAGGGAAAGAGAGGGGTAGGGAGAGGGTGGGGTACAGAGAAAGAGAGGGGGGAGAGAAAGGGGGAGTGGGAAGAGAGAGAGAGATAGAGAGAGGGAGAGAAAGAGAGGGGGTAGGGAGAGTGGGGTACACAGAGAAAGAGAGGGGGAGAGAGAAGGGGAAGGGAGAGAGAGAGGGAGATAGAGAGGGAGAGGGGGGAGAGGGAAAGAGAGGGGTAGGGAGAGAGTGTGGGGTACAGAGAAGGAAAGGGGGAGAGAAGGGGAGTGGAGAGAGAGAGAGATAGAGAGAGGGAGAGAGAAAGAGAGGGGTAGGGAGAGAGAGAGGGAGAGAGAGTGAGAGAGAGGGGGAGGGAGAGAGAGAGAGAGAAAGAGAGGGAGAGGAGAGGAGAGAAGATGGGTAGAGAGGGGTGAGGGGGGGAGTGGGAGAGAGAGGTGGAGAGGGGGGGAGTGGGAGAGAGAGAGGGGGAGAGAGGGGGGAGTGGGAGAGAGAGAGGGGGAGGGAGAGAGAGAGAGGGTGAGAGGGGGGAGTGGGAGAGAGAGAGAGAGGGTGGAGGGGGGGAGGGGAGAGAGAGTAAGAGGGAGGGGGGGAGGGGAGAGAGAGGAGAGGGTGGAGAGGGGGGAGAGAGAGAGGGTGGAGAGGGGGGGAGTGGAGAGAGAGAGGGTGGAGGGGGGGGGAGGGGAGAGAGAGAGAGGGTGGAGAGGGGGGGGGGAGTGGGAGAGAGAGGGGTGGGAGGGGGGGAGGGGAGAGAGAGAGGGTGGAGGGGGGAGTGGAGAGAGAGAGAGGGTGGAGAGGGGGGGGAGGGAGAGAGAGGGTGGAGAGGGGGAGGGAGAGAGAGAAAAGGTGGAGGGGGGGAGGGAGAGAGAGAGAGGGTGGAGAGGGGGGAGGGAGAGAGAGAGAGGGTGGAGGGGGGGAGTGGGAGAGAGAGAGAGGTGGAGAGGGGGGGTGGGAGAGAGAGAGGGTGGAGAGGGGGGGGAGGGAGAGAGAGTGGGAGGGGGAGTGGGAGAGAGAGAGGTGAGAGGGGGGGGGAGTGAGAGAGAGAGAGGGTGGAGAGGGGGGAGGGAGAGAGAGAGAGGGTGGAGGGGGGGAGGGGAGAGAGAGAGAGGGTGGAGAGGGGGGGGAGGGAGAGAGAGAGGGAGGGGGGGGAGGGAGAGAGAGAGGGGGTGTGAGAGGGGGGTGGGAGAGAGAGAGAGAGAGAGATTGATGCTCATTTTGAAGTCGCTGTATATTTAAAACTTGAAAAAAACAAAACTTCTTCCTGTTAAACGCATGAACATTTATTTATTTATTTGTTTGTTTGTTTGTTTGTTGCTACACAGGTAAATAAAACATGAAATGAACACAAATATCACCTAACACCTGTTAGTCTAAACGTGCGTAACGTGGAGGACGTAGAACCTTGTCCTTCACGTTCAATAACAGTATACACCGCGCTTGGAAGGAGTCTCCAGTGTCAGAGCGTACGGTACTTCCTTTACATCGGTTGCCGTGGGAGACGAAGTCTTACGTCACGTGAAAGTGAACCGAATCAGAAACGGGAGAAAAGTCGAGATAAATAACATGTAATAATCATACTTCATACTTATTTCTACATGCGAACACGTTTAGGATTCCTGATCGTTCGTATGCGCTCATATTTACACACACCGAGATGTAGTGGTACGTGTAGTGGTTTTGGCTTCCCCTGACACAGGTGTGTGTGTGTGTGTGTGTGTGTGTTGGCTCCGTTGGGAACCTGAGCTGGGAGGCTGCTAGGTAATTTCATCTCTGATGTGATTGATACTTCCTGTAGCGATGAGATCATATACTGCTGAGCAGCATCTCAGAGGCGACATCACGCCCTGCTGTCTGTCTAATCCTGATGAGCTCTCTCTCTCTCTCTCTCTCTCTGTCTCACACACACACACACACACACACACACACACACACACACACACACACACACACACACAGGGGGAGGGGGCATGAGGATATACTGATTACCTTTGGGTTACTGTTCATTTACTAAAGACCGCGTGTTGTAGTCGTGATGTAACGACTTCGCAAAAAGTTCCTAAGTTGAAACTTTTACAGTCTCGTTTCTTCATGCTACAAAAGTGCTTTTATCATCGAAACCCCAAACACACACACACACACACACACACACACACACACACGAACCTTTGATAGAGAAGGCCCGAAAGGAACAAAGAGAACAGGAAACACAAGTAGTTCAGACTTCTGCATATTTTAATCATGCTGTTCAACTGATTTTAAATAACCAGCCCCTGATTGACACGTTTCCAGAACGGTGTCCTGGACGTGATAAAGACAAGTCCGTGGATCGAATAGAATACCGAGCAGAGTGCTTATCAACCCGCTGCCGCCGCCACCGTGCTTCACGACCGGGACGTCGTGCTTCAGCTTTGTCCTGGCTTGTTGTGGTCGTGACGCTGTTCTGTAACAAACACCGGGGAACATGGGACACTGTAACTGCACAACGGGTCAGGATGAAGTCCCTTAGGTTCAACCCGTTTGCCTTCTGATGCCAACTGGATGCACTAATTTAGTGCTTTCACATCCGGTCCGAAGTGAGACTTTTACTGTTTCCTAGGAGCCCTCAGGAGTCTTGCGTTGCGGTCAAACAAGCATTCCTCATGCCGGTTGACGTTTTTTTTTAAAAAAAAACAACCCCCCCAACAAACCCAAATCACCTGCAGACAGTCGGTGATGGGAATCAGTGTTCTTCGATTCAAGGTCGCATTTGTTCTCTCAAATCAAAGCGCACTGGGATCGATAGAACTGATGCTGAAAGGAAGACGGTCCGACGATTGTACGATATCGAGCAGAGTGCTCATGGACGCGATGCTACCACCGCCATGCTTCAC